>JABGLY010000071.1:0-81495 GCA_013623525.1 Fusarium dimerum
CCCCCTTGACCTCGTTGCCTCGGTCAGCTAAAGTCGTCCTCGTCGTCCTCATTGGTCCTTGTTGCCGACACTTGCCCGCTTTCAGTATCTTCCATCGATCCGAGATATGCCACCACGTGGGGATCGGCTATGAGGTGGACCTTCTGTATCAACCACACTCTGTTAGAAGATCGGTATATTTGACTCGAGGGGGGATTGAGCATGAAGAGCAACATCGATGATTAAATAAATGCGATGTCCATCAGAGCAGGATAGCAAATGGTCATGAAAGCATGTTCCACTGTGGCAAAATAAAACAAGGGAACACACACGCCAGGATGGGAAAAAGTGGAAATCTGGGGGAATTGCCAAGCATCTCGTTCAAGTGCCGGGGTCAAGCCTCATTCCAGCTGGAACTTGACCGAAGCTAGGGTGATGGGGAATACAGATTGGCATAAACAGCTTGGCCATTCTGTACAACGTTGTATGCACAATTCACTGAGCCCAGAATGCTGGGATCACTTGATTCGCCCAGATGCATCAACAGGCTCCGGTAATGCCACTCGCGATATAACAAAGAGACAGGAAAAGGAAAAAGAAATAATTATCGCGAAACGTACCTGTTCATCCAACAACTCCACAGCATTCTCGATAATTTTAGCCTCCAGTTCTTTGAGAAGCTCCGCTGCTTGTATGCACTCTGCGCTAACGAGTCCAGCCTCGCACAGTGACTCAAGTTGAGCAGGATGCGGCCCGGCTTGGAGTTCTGTCAGCTGTGTTGACACCAACTCTTGTAGGACAGCTACCACCCGCAATCTAAACACTTGACTGAGGGGGTGATCCCCAATCAGAGATTCAAACTCGTCTGCCCGGGAGGTCACGTCTTCATCTTGCCAGAACAGCCTTAGCTCCCGGTTCCCGTTCTGGTCCTGCAACACCCGAAAATCGATGCCATCCTCCTCATTCAGACACATCAGATAGGCAAACGGGCTGTGCCACTTGAGCTCGCCTTCCGACCGTGAGAGCTTCAGCGTTGGTGGGCCCTGGAAGATGCGGAGTTTGGCCATTCCCAGCGGGTCGTCGGACATGGGTTCTAGAGGAAGCACCAGCTCTTGCGTTGCTGACTCTTGGTCGATGAACCCGTAGCTAAATAGCATCTCGGCCGGGGACTTGGCTCCATATGAGATTGTGATCTCTTCCCCTTCTATGGCTACTATACCGGGTCGCAGAAGTAGTTCGACATCGTCTTGGTTGTTTTCTTCGTAATATGCTGTAGGAAGATGAGAATGGTTGGCCATGTCTAGACCAGGTACCATGGAGTCCCCAGCTCGGGGAAGTTCCAGACACCGGGAGCGATACCATGCATCTACCAGAATCCAGTCTCGAATAGTAGCTGTCTCATTTTCCCAAAAGAGCGAGTTCCAGAATGGTAGCCCCGAGGACTTCTCGCGGAGTGTATCAAATTCGCTTTCGAGCGCTGCCAACTTAGCCCCTAACGCAACCTACGACGGTCAGTAAACGTCCATTCGTCCTTTCATCCTTTCGTCCAACAAACTGTGGATCACAGCATGTCCGCTGAGCTTTGAGGTAAGGATTGCGGCTCCGGCGCCACCCGAATGATAGATAGGTAGTTTGGGATCTCCAAGAAGAACGGAAAAGACCACTCACTTCCAGCGACGTGCCCTGCAATAGAGCCCGCTCAACTTCCGACCACATGGTAGGAACTGGAATATAGCGTGGTAGAAATTTTGTATATTCCGTCCATGGTGTTGAAGCATTTCCTCGGGGAACGGAGGATGCTCTGGTCGACAGTATGAGATGGGTTAGTAGATACAAGAGAATGTCTTTTCGTGCGGACTTGTTCTAGTCAGTATAATCCTGGACGATAGCGCCTGCATGAAGAGGAGGAACATCACACTCAATGATTTTCGTACCTCATGGCCCGTAACTTCGAGCAGTTGTCGAAAATTCTGATCGATTTTGGTGTAATCCTCGACCGCCGTTACCGACAAGACCAAGTCGTGAGGGATTCGAAGTAGTTTCGTTGGTTTTTCGCCAGCCTGTCCACCTTGAACTATTCCCTTGGTGTCCCTTTCCGTTTTGTCCTTGTCTTTGCCATTGCTATCATCCTTGCTCTTTTCTTGATCGTCCTTCTTGTCTCCCTGCTCAATGGTCACGTTCTCTAGTTGGTCTTCCAAAGTGTCGTCGAGTGTCCTTCCTGCCGACTCTGTACTTTTCATACTCTCTGATGTATCCTTAATAACCACCAACCCTACTCCCTTCCCCTTTATATTCTGCAACTTGGCATTGATAAAGTCCACATCATTCAATCTTGCCCAGGCGGGGAAGGCCTCGATTGGCAGAGGCGAGTTTGAGGTCATGATACGAAATAAGAGAGTAAAAAAAAAAAAGAGGAAGAGAAGGAAGAAAGACGGACAAGAATATGGTACGACAGAGGAAATGATGCTTTTTTATTTTTATTTTGAAAGGACCACAGTATAATATGAACGTTTGGAATGCCTTTTATTCTTCAATAACCCTGGATAGGAAGGAATATCATGTCCGGCTTCCTTCGTGAAACCTTCGGGAATGACAAGGAGCAGCCTCGAGTAATCCCGTGCGGTTACGTTGTTCCGACCCACTTCAACCCACTTCAGCCTCTTTCTTTGGCTTTCAACACCAGAATTTGAATTTTCAAGATGGCTTTTATTTCATGACACTCATCATCTATATCCGAGCTTTGATCACTTTTTCATGTAGGCCTTTGCGCAAAAATTTCACTCATACGATTTTATATAGAGGGCAAATATTTCGACTCGCTCGGCAAGATCTTGAACTGTTTCAACTCGATTAGTGCTGCAGCTTCTTTCTGCCCCTCATTCCTGATCCATCCCCTCCCTTATTGCAGATACACGACAAGTCGAACTAAATACTTCGTCCACGGTTCTCAGATCGATACTTGGTTCACGACCAGGACTCCGCCCAGCGACCCCGCGCCTGCTAAACTTGACACCGGCAGTCAGAGAATTACAAAGTCTGGCAAGCAAACACTCTCGTCCTTGCCCCTCACAATGCCCCGCGATCCGCTCGTCGGCCTCGTAGGCAAACCATCAGCTGGCAAGAGTTCCACGCTGAACAGCTTGACCGACGCCTCATCCAAAGTTGGTTGGTACAAGGACCCCACTCAACGTCACCCCAACCTGCGCTGATCATGTCTTTTCTTCATAGGCAACTTCCCGTACGCATGACCCTTCCACCTTGCGACTATCACATCGTGCGACTACGGTCATAAAGTCGACCCATTTACCTCGAGCTAACGCCTTTCTATCTTGCCAGATTCACCACCATCGATCCCCAACGAGCGATCGGCTACCTTCAGATTGACTGCGCATGCGCTCGATATAACGTTTCGGACAGATGCAAGCCAAACTACGGTTCTTGCGAGCAGGGCAGACGTTCCGTCCCTATCGAGCTCCTTGATGTCGCCGGTCTTGTTCCTGGTGCTCACGAGGGCCGCGGTCTAGGCAATAAATTTCTTGACGATCTGCGTCATGCCGATGCGCTGATCCACGTTGTCGATGCTTCTGGTACCGTCGATGCTGAGGGCAAAGAAACAAGAGGTTACGACCCGTCTGTGGATATCGCCTGGCTGCGCAGTGAGATTGTAGCCTGGGTCTTGGGCAATCTGATGCAGCGATGGGGATCCATACGTCGGCGACATCAGGCAGTCAAGGCGACTGCGACAGAGACGCTGCAGGCTCAGTTCTCCGGATACGGCTCAACATCCACAGTCGTGAACCGGGCACTCGACAGGTGTGGCATCAAAGAACCCTTGGAGGACTGGTCCGATGAAACAGTAGCGCGAGTCGTCAACGCATTCATTGACGAGAAGTTTCCCACCGTCATTGCACTCAACAAGATTGACCACCCCGATGCCGACAAGAATATTTCAAAAATCGCAAAGCAGCAGGATCCCAACACCATCGTGCTGTGCTCGGCCATCGCCGAGATCTTTTTGCGCAAGATGGCCAAGCAGGGTTATATTAAATACGTTGAAGGAAGCGAGTTTGTTGATACCCGGGAGGACCTTATCGAACAGGGCGACCCAACGGGTGGCGGCCTCAAAGAACTCGACGAGAAGAACCGCAACAGAATAGAGAACCTCAGAGATATGGTACTGTACCGCTTCGGTTCAACAGGGGTTGTCCAGGTCCTGTCAAAAGCCGCCGAACTCCTAGGTCTTGTACCTGTCTTCCCTGTGCGAAACACGTCAACGTTCAGCTCGGGTGCTTCGGATTCCAAGTTTGTTTTTCGGGACTGCGTCCTTGTTAAGAAGGGCACCACCGTTGGCGAGGTTGCAAGGAAGGTTATGGGAGATGCGCCCATCGCCTATGTGGAGGGGGTTAGCGGTATGAGAGTATCCGAGGATGATCTCGTAGCTGTCGGTCAACATGATGTAAGTTTGTTCTACTCTGTTTTTCTGTGCCGTCACTGATTGTCTCCAGGTGTTATCCTTCAAGGTTGGTCGAGGTTAGAACAGATGATTAATCCAATCACTACTATTCTTGGAAGAGATCCCGCTTGACCATACTACTAAATCAAGGGATCTTGGTTTGGGCGGGCTGAGAGTATAGACCTAGATTAGACAAGAAAGAACACATCTTAATGTGCCAGCCAAAAGCGACATGAATGGTGTAACGTGTATCAGAAAGATGTCCATCGAATCAGGTACGCGTATCAACTCTGACACACGAGTGGCAGCGGGCCAGTTCAGAACCATTTAACATGTCAAGCTTCTATCGAAAGTGGCCAGTCGCGCGGTCTTTCCCCCCATACAAGCTGCACGCCGTAATTGCCAGCAACAACCTTCAGCTGATCCAGCCACGAACCCTGCACTGTCGTCTGATAGATGGTGCGGAGTTTGGTAACTCTTAAGATAGCCTCGATCACTGTGCAAAACTCCAAGCCTTCATAATGTGTCGAGTTGATCTCAAGTGTCTCGAGATTGGGCAGGCTGGCGAGGAAGTTTGGTAAGGGCAGGTCATCGTCGTTCTTAGGATAGTTGCGGAACCTGAACTCGAAAACACCAAGGCATCTAATACTCTCTGCGCCACGTAGCCATGCGTGCTTGTTGAGATGCTGTGTGCTGATTACACCCTGTGGTGTTCCAAATGTTTCGAGGGGAAAGACAAGATCTAGAGTGTGAAGTCTGCCAGCTAGAATGGCATCTTCAGTGACCTGTTGGAGCTTTTCCGGTGGTATGAGTGCCCGCGTCAGGCGCAGCGATCGAAGATCCGTGTAATGACAGTTCTTGCTGAAATCCTCCATCGAGACTGTGGTTGGTTCCTGGTTCAACATAGTTGGAAGCATTCGAAGTCCTAGAGGCCCATGTTCATCATGCTTCCAGCGAAAATCGAAATCAATGTGTTGCAGATCAGCTCCGCGGCGTAATGACGTTAGACGCTGAATGGTTTGAGAAGTATCAGGGTCAGAATCAGTGGTGCCACTGATGACGACAACTTTAAGCCTTGGCCAGCAGCTGTCAAGAGTATCTTGCTGCATAAGGAGATCACTAGAGAGCTGGGTGTCGGATAACCATAACTGTTCTAGTTTGGCTGTTTTTGAAGCAATTTCCCACTGTATCAGGTCAGTTGCAGTCTGGCATTGAATGAAGGTGGAGCAAGTACAATGTGCAACCGTAAGGGGTTGAGTCTGTTGGGTTCTTCAAGCCGAAGGTATCGCAAATTTGGTAGATCAGGGAACCACAAGCTTGTGGTCTGCGCTATCTGTGGAAGCCCAGTTATATGAAGGTATTGGATACTCTCCGATGCATGACGTATGAACGATCTCATAATGTGAGGCTTTCTAGCAGTGAAGTTGTCAAGAACAAGATGATTTAGCTTTTTGAAAAGACCACTGACATTGGGTACCTCGAGAATCTCCTCGCTGGTCCCTCGCAATATCAAGCTCTCGATACCCTTTGACCCCTGCAGCAATGCAAGGAACTTTTGCTGGGTAAGTCTAAATCGCAGCACGTCGTCGATAATGATGTGCCGAACGTCGTTTCGAGAGTATGACATTAACTTCCTCAGAGACGCTGCGGTAGGTGCACATTTATGCGGGATCTGTGTTGTGAAGAGCAGGGACCGCCAGAGACGCTCATTTCCACGACTAGTGAGATAGTGTCGCCAGCCCTTGGACACACGTAAACACCGTCTTGTCTATCGTCAGGATATATCCAGAAGGGGTTCACAGAATTCGAGAACGTACACGAGTGTGGCAAAATCCAGATAATAGAGAATGCGGTGTACAATCTCCTGTGGATTTTTGAGAGGATCCCGTCGAGAAAACCGTACGTGCAGCGGCTGTCTCGAGGCATACAATTTCTATCACCCGGTCAGCTGTCATATCGGCTCGATGTTGCCGTCAGACTAACCTGGAATTTAGGATGACCAGCGAGCTGATGTTTGTTCCCAACATCTATGCCAGCATTGTAGATGGCCCACGCAAACTCATAATTCTTCTGCAGCCTAGCAACTTTGCCTAGGCGGAGGTAGCCCTAGAGTTGTCAGTAGATAAATAGGCGTCGGGGAGAGATTGCATACATCAGGAAGACGAGGTGCCAGCTCTAGCATCCACTCAGCATCTTTTCGAGCTCTGTCAAGTTGATTCAAAGCTTCCCATGTCGCAGCACGATAATCCAATGCTTGGATATGGCTCTTGTTATCGCACTTGTTGAAGGTCTTTCCGACTAGACATGTACATGTGTACATGGCCTCTTCAAAGATTGACCCGCCTTCTTGAACAACCTTTTCGTAGTTTTTGCAACTACATCGTTCCCTTTTCTTACCACGAGTACATGGACAGAGTTTCATCGACTGTGTTCTTGATAAGAAGTTTGTAAAGAACGGGGGAAAGTGAAACGAGGACTTACTCTTGTGAATTGCTCTAGGGCTGACTTGAATTGTTTCGCTGCATACTGTTGACGGCCTTCGATTATAGTTGACTCTTGGGTCCTATGTGGTTCGGGGACCATTGCGTGTTGTGAACTACAGGGCCACCTTGATTGTACTAGAAGTTATTGCAATGTGTCGAGAGTGTCCATGTCTATGCTTCAAGCCAAGTCTGGATGTTGTTTTTCCGGCGATTCATGGGCCTTCCTTCCCTGATGCCACTCACTCGACTGATCAATAGAGATATCAAAGTGTTGGTTACATATAAGTGCTGGCCTTTGACAATCTATAGGCAATCGAAGAACTAAATATTATATATGAAACTGATTCTTCGTAAAGTGGTGATTGGTTAATCGATCAATTGTGAATCCGAGAGTTTTTGTCTTACCAAGATGCAGCCAATTTCAGGATCTGAAGCATAGCTGGCAAGGTGCAAAATAAAAGAGATTGATGATTGATTAGGAGACGCAACATGCAATATGAACCGCACTACAGTGTTGGCCCTATGATGTTTGTATATTGTCTTGCTCTCAGGTGGCGATCTCCAGTGACAAATTCCGGCGCATCAACGAAAGGGGGGGAGGTTGAAGTCCTCTTGCTGTTGCCTTTCCAAATATTTACTTCACGTCAACTACCTGGGTAGGTAGGTACGTAGGTATGAACTACCTACCTAGCTAGGGGCACCTGCCACCCCTTTACGCGCATGTGTCCTGCCCTGACAGCGTGTTCATTGATGTCTCCACTTTTTATTCTCTCTCCTTACCTGGTTAGAAGGGAATGGTGTTACACTGATTGTTTCTCTTATGTTGTTACCACGACAAGTTTCGCAATGTATTTAACATCTGGATCATGAGATGATCAAATTCAACACGAGGATCTACTTTGCTTGTGTCGCCATTCCTTGCTTGTGGCTGTCCATTTGATACAAATCATTAGAGCTTCGATCCTGGTGTTCGAAGCAGATCGGTGGAGTGATGCATCTTAATAATTTTGTCGGTGGGCTTCAGTTTTGTAGTTCACGGCATGACCCTTGATATCATCATTGGACAGTTGCATGTAGCACTCGACTTCAACTCTGCCAGCACCAATAGTTGTCCAGCTCGATTCTGAACTGTCATATTCTCCGTGCGTATACAAGATCCGCCTGCGACTTGGCGTTCCTACCTCAACGCCTCCAAGGAAAAGCCTAGACCATATGTTTTGTCCTTCGGATCATGGATATCATGCAAGCATCAGGTAACGGTGTTCATCTCTTCCATATGCAGTGTAAATAACGGCTAGCGTGTTATGCCACGAGCTGTGTCAAGCTTTACCGAAACCGAGAAACTAGGAACTGGTGTCATACGTCAGAGTCCAGGAAGGTGTATCATCGCAAACTCACGCCCAATGGCCTTGTAGTTTGTTGTCTGTGTAGGGGGACTATTCTCACAACCTGTCTTTTGCAATGCGCCCTCTTATTGACCGTGTGGCAGGCTGATGGTCGCCGAGAAGAATCCTCTGACGCCGTTACTAATCCAACAGTCCTCGCCGTCTACAAGAGTGTCGGCTCTGACAACTTGCTCGGTGGCTAATCCCCTGTGGTCATGAACTTTTAGTAAGATGCCCTTGATTTCTCATCGACCGCTTTACTCACCTTTCTAATGCCCATCGGCGAGATGTTCCATCCTGGCCGCCATTGCCATCAATTTGGCTGTACTTGGTAGCAACAGGTGGCGTAACCCATTGACTGCCTCGCCAAAAGTATGGAGTTGTAACTGTGCCTTCCATGATGGATCCATCCTCGTGGTTGATGATGAGAACTTCCTTAGGATCAGCTGGTAAGAGGCCCGCCCTTCGTCGAGCATCGTCGTACATAGCTCTTCTTGTAGTTTTGAAGTGAGTGAACTCTGATCTGACTGTCTTTCTTGCATCTACCAAGAGTGTATAGTGAGGCTTCTGTGAAGGATCGCCTTGGATAGGATCCGACCCGGGCGGTGGTATGCGGCTGGGAAACAAGTTCTCCAGAGGCAACTCGGGCGCATTGGCCTGGTCGATTTTGATATCGCCTTGGCAAGACACAACAACTCTGACTTTCAATGGAGTCTCGTTTTCTCCGATAGTTTCGTTGAGAAGTCGTTCCAAAGTTTTAAGACCCTCATCGCCAGTCAACTTATCAATTGCTGGCTGCCATGCCCAGTGTTTGGCCGCTCTCAACAAACGATCGCGGTGGTAATCGAGCATATAGAATGGAGACTCATGATCAAAGTTCCATCCTTGGTTGACGAGACCTCGAGCTCGAGCTTGTGCAAGTTGCGGATCGTAGCGTAATGAGGTGAAAAGTGAGAATTCTTGACTCATCCTGGCAACGATATAAGAGCAAAGAGATAGATGTGATAAGTAAGTTCGGGGGGTTCCACTCGTAAAAGAGGATTATATCAAATACAGTCTTGAGGCCGTGGCGGATGTGAGGCCCCTAGCTATGCCAGCATTTGTTGCCAGATGATTTACGGAGCAATTTCAGCTTCGACGCGATTAAGCATGGAGAAGTGTATGACTAACCACCGAATCTTCGGCCTTCGCCAGGTTTACGATTTTACCGAATATCTCAAGACAACAGCCTTCATGAATAGTGACGATGACACTTTCTTGGCTGACAATGACCAACCATAGGAACTGGTAGCTCATTCCTATATATCTAGGTAGCCATATGCCACCTAGTACTAATTTGACGTCTACACAGTTAGACACATAGACGATTCATCCATCACTTAAACAATCATGCATCTAAATGGTCAAGCCCGAAGCTATCGTAAACCTGGCACTTTTCGAAGCCATGATTACATTTAAGATTTCCCCGTTGCAAAATTCCATGCCCAGGAGAGTGCCGTTCGATTGCAACCCCCCGCAACAGAGTCGCCTCATTCTGCTCCGAAATCACCAGACTGGCAACCATCACCAAAGGCAAGGACAGTAAAAAGCATGGATTGGCCTATCGAAAGCGGTTTAATCTCTTGTCGGTCATGAATTAGCATGGAAAAAATCTTAAACAGGCCCTGAGACCATCCCTTGTCAATTGATGACGGATTTACCCATCAAAAGTCTCCATAATAGATGGATTTCGAGGTTGACCCATCCCATGGAATCATTGCTGTTCCTATGGTGAATCTCCATCCATATGAGGCGCTGGTGCTGTCAACGGGCCCTAACCTTGTGCCTCAGGCAGATTCGGAAAATCTTTCAGTGGGCCTCGTCCTCCCGGTCGACTCGGGCCAAATCGCTACCTTAGCGTGCCCAAATTTCAAGAGGTAAAGCGTCAGCATTTTTTTTTCCCCTGCACGTTAGTACGTATAGCTTGCCGCAGCTATTCATTCCATCCACTACTTACCTACCTAAATTTACCATCTTGCCTCTAACCGCGCCCCTACATCATCGGCTTCTTCCAACTCTCATTCAATCAGCCTCCAAGGCCACGCTTAATTCTCCTACCGTCGCCGAACCCCTTCCATTATCACAAACCATCATAATGTCGAACCCCCTCCCTTCAATGCCTCCGGGCCGACCTACAGCAATCCCTGTCGACTCTTCGTCTGGTGTCTGGGAGAGGTTAACTACCTGGGTCTCGGAGAACAAGGCCGTTGTCTACACCATTGCTGGTGTCGCTGTTGTCGTCACTGGAGCTGGTGTCGTCTACTACCTGAATGACTCTGTATGTATTATTACATATGTTTTAAGCATGTCGTGCTTTGCTCTTTTCCACGGCTGATGCCGACATGTTGCCTTGAGTATCGAACGATTACCTATGACGAACTTGGACTGATGGATTTTTTTTCTACCCCTCTAGAACAAGGACACAACGCCCAAGCTTAGCAAGAAGGAGAGGAGAAAGAGAAGAGAGGCCGAGCGCAAAGCTGCCGAGTCGCCAGCGACTAAACCCTCTGCTGACGCATCGCAACCTAAGCCTGCCACCGTCCAGAGCGAGTCGGAACTGCCCGAGGTCGATGAGCAGATTGTCGCTACCCTGACCCAGGAGCAGCGTGAGGAGTATGCTGCAAAGTTGAAGCAGGCCGGTAACAAGGCATATGGCGACAAGGCCTACAACAAGGCCATCGACCTCTACTCCAAGGCCATCCTCTGCAAGGCCGATCCCGTCTTCTACTCTAACCGAGCTGCATGCCACAGTGCCATGAGCGAATGGGATCAGGTCATCGAGGATACTACCGCCGCCATTAACATGGATCCTGAATATGTCAAGGCTATTAACCGTCGAGCCACTGCTTACGAACACCAGAAGAAGTACTCTGAGGCCCTCCTCGACTTTACCGCCTCGTGCATCATCGACAACTTCAAGAGCGAGTCCACTGCCCAGGCCGTTGAGCGACTTCTCAAGACCTTCGCCGAGCATAAGGCCAAGGAGATGCTTGCATCTCGTGCGGCCAAGCTGCCTAGCCCCATCTTTGTCGGCAACTATCTACAGAGCTTCCGACCCAAGCCCCGACCTGCTGGATTGGAAGAATCTGTCGAGTTGGACCCTGAGACTGGCAAGGGACAGATGCAGATTGGCCTTGCCGCTCTCGAGAAGAAGACTGGTGATGGCTACGAGGAGGCCCGACAGGCCTTCGAGAAGGCTCTCGAGCTTGGAGATCTTGGCGAATACGAGGCTCTCGCCTACAACATGAGAGGTACCTTCCGCACCCTGCTCGGAAACCATGCCGACGCCACGAGCGACTTCGACAAGAGCATCGAGCTCGACCCCTCCATGACACAGAGTTACATCAAGCGCGCCAGCATTAGTCTCGAGCTTGGTGAGCCTGAGAAGGCCGAGGCCGAGTTCGCCAAGGCTCTGGAGCAGGACAGCAACGACCCCGACGTCTACTACCACCGTGCCCAGGCTCACTTCATCAAGGGCGACCTTGCGGATGCTCAGAAGGATTACCAGAAGTCGATTGACCTCGACAAGGATTTCATCTTCTCCCACATCCAGCTTGGTGTCACTCAGTACAAGATGGGCTCAATCGCCTCATCCATGGCCACTTTCCGAAGGTGCATCAAGAACTTCCCCAAGGTTCCCGATGTCTATAACTATTACGGTGAGCTCCTGCTCGACCAAGGCAACTTCGCTGAAGCAGTTGAGAAGTTCGATACTGCCATGGAGATGGAGAAGCAGACCAAGCCTATGTCCATGAATGTGCTGCCCTTGATCAACAAGGCCCTGGCTCTCTTCCAGTGGAAGCAGGATTTCAAGGAGGCCGAGGCCCTCTGCCAGAAGGCTCTTATTAGTGAGTACCCAGCGTCAAATCATGTAGCGCCAATACTGACAAAGTTGTAGTTGACCCCGAGTGTGATATCGCCGTCGCCACCATGGCTCAACTTCTCCTCCAGCAGAACAACGTGCCCGCTGCTCTCAAGTACTTTGAGCGTGCGGCCGAGCTTGCCCGAACCGAGGGCGAGATTGTCAACGCCCTTTCCTACGCCGAGGCGACACGAACACAGGTGCAAGTGACGGAGAAGTACCCCAAGCTGGCCGCTAAGCTTGCCGGTGGCGCCGGTCCTGGAGGACTCCGCATGGGACCCTGAAGAATCTAACCAACTATTTGTTCGAGACGATATTGTTGAGGATAGGAATGACTCGGCTTGAATAGCTGGAACGAAAAAATGGCCGAGAAGGCGTGTACAGTGTGTAAGAAGTTGGATTGGAAGGGAGGGCCAAGACGATGCGACAAGAATCTTGAGAAATGAGCGACCAGCCGAGAATGGATGTCGGTCGTTTTATGATTTCATGAGAGTTTTATTTCTGTCGACGAGGATGATCAGCACATGCCTCGCACAACACATCCTTGGGAAGAGCTGAGATTTTGTTTGACACTCTGGAGTTTGGGTTTTTTTTTCTGTAATGCAAGCAACCAACTCAAGTGAAAACCCCTTTACTGTACATGTATATAATAATACTTCTCTCAATGTCTCTCGGGTACGTCAATGGTTAGGTATATGTGTACTGAAAGTTGGTTCAACGATGCTAGGTTCAGATTTGTCGTGACATGGGTATCAGATCCAATAATTGCGGTTTATCAGCGGCACTTCGCGCTCTCTCTCACTTGTTGCATATGTTCGGGATACATGGCTCGCTCGATATGGGCATATAAAATAAGTTGTATTACGTCAAACCTTCAATACTGCTGAAGAAAACTCCTCGACCAGATTCAGTAGCCTACATACAAGTAAACCCCCGTTCTCGTCTCAACCATAAGCTCATGTAAAAGGTTCGCATCATCCCAAGCGAACATGACTGAATTTGTACAGCGGGAAACAAGCTGTGTGAAGGGCACAACTGAATCCAAGAAAAAATAATACGAAAAACCACGTCCCTACAAGACGCATTTCCATGAACCATTTCCTTTCGTCATGCAACTCCTCGTGTCTTTCATCTGCATCTTCAGAGTGAATCTGGAGAAAAAAAAAGGGTGTCCAACCAGCACTCTAGTGCATGGAAGAACTGAGAATTAATTAAGAGTGATGGGATGGTATACGTAAGCGGCCAATGCCAATGCGCGGGTTCTGTCTGACGATGAGACGGTACCGCCGGAAGAAAGATGAGAGAAAAAAGTGACCAAGACAGGGGGGGATAACAGCATCATCAGTAGATCTATGAGACAGCATTACTCAAAAACAAAGGATAACCTCTCCGTCAAACTGTGGGCGTCGCGGTGACGTGATCGTTTTCTTTAGCTGGTGCTGTTTTTGGTCAAGCTGATACCAAGACCAACACCAAGAGCGATAGCAATGATGATGAGTAGAACGACAAGGGCGCACCACCACTTGAGCTTGCGGCGACGGCGAGCGTGTTCATTGGCAACTTTGACCTGCTCATTACCCTTCTCGATGTTCTCGACAGTGTTTTGCGCATTCGTTTCAGCAGCCTGAATAACGGGGTCCTGCTGCTCAACAAGAGTAGCAAGCTCCTGGTAGAGGACGGCAAGCTCGGAGAGAGTCTGCTCAATGCGCTGAAGCTCACTGTGACGAGCACGAACGTTACCAAGCACAGAGCTGGCGTGTCCGGTACGGTTTGTACGCAACTGGGGGTTACAACGTCAGTTACATGCACATGTGGAAATGCTGCACAAGATAAGAGAGAACATACAGCGGTCTGGAAAACACCCTCGTTGCCCCAATCAGCTCTGGAGGCTTCCTGTACCTCCTCCTCAGTCGCATCGGGGTTGACGATTCGGTACTGACGAGCAATCTGCTCCCGGTATCGCTGTTGGTAATCACGTTCAATACTCTGATACTTGTCGAGCTCGGACTTGAAGAAAGTCTTGAGGGATTGAAGTTGGGTATTCTTGGTGTTGCGCGAACCATCGGTTGTTTTGGCGAGGTCGCGCTCGAGGCCCTTGATTCCATCCTTGATAGCCGTGTTGCGAATCTGAGTCTGGGAGACAAATTGCTCTAATTGCTGGTTGGCGGAACCATCGGTACTGCTGAGGGTACGCTGGTGAAGTTGGCCGATATAATCGACATCATTGGTGAGCTCCTTGATCTGATCACGGAGGTTCTGAACGCGATTGAGGAATTCTTGGATGGAGTAGCTGGAAGATGCTGGAGGCTGCTGCTGGTAATCTTGCATCTCGTACTGGTCCTGACCTTGGCCTTGAGGCTCATCTTGAGCGTATGGATTAGGCTACAGGTGGGTAAAAGTCGTCAGCTACCTAATTGAAACAAAAATGCTCGAATAAAGGCATCGGAAGTTGAGTGACAAAGTGGGCTTACCTGACCGTAACCACCGTAACCTGACTCCTGAGCAGAGCCCTGCTGGTAAGGGTTTTGATTATATTGATTGTAAGACATGGTCGAGAGAAACGCTGAAGCACGCAGTGATAGCAATGACAATAGCGATAGCAAAGTGGTGGGGAGGGATGAACGATGATGATGCCAAACGAGAAAGACGTTCGGAGGTTGAGAAGCCGGGAGGTAGTGGTATTACAGTGTTGTAGTAATGGAGAGGATAAACGAGACGAGGCTAAGGTGATCAGAGTATTCTTGGCGGGAGGAATTTAGTAAGGGAAGGACACTAAGACCAGGACCCTCTTCTTGCATCATCCAATCAGACAGCGGCAAGGGTCGTTCAATGGCGCAGCAGGCTAGGTTTGTGGTAAATGGGCCTAAGCGCCACCTTGGTTTAATGAGGTTAGTGGGCCGTTGCTGGGGGCTGTCCACTACCTTCCAGTGACAATGCACCTCCCCTGTTGGTGAGAGCTATGGTGTAGAAGTCTTTCGGTTTTTTTTTTCCCTCCCTCTTTTTGGTTCCCGCGTAAAATAAAGAACTCGTATCGTCCAGGTACGTCACTAATGGACCGGGTGACGTCGAAAGTAGGAACCCGAACTAGAAATGCTGCAGGCAAAAAAAAGCTTGGTTTGCAGTGAGGGAAAATTTGACTGGGTACCTAAATGAAGGGCTCCGTTCAATAAAAAGAAGAAGAAAAAAACTGTGTAACCTTGTTAGAAAAAAAAACCCATTTATGTCCGTATTTTTCAACTTTCCTTTCGAGAACTGTCGTTGTGTAGTAGAAAGCTTCTTTATAGAGAATCAATTGCAGCTGCGATCTTACTGTT
Organism: Fusarium dimerum; assembly: GCA_013623525.1. Lineage (NCBI taxonomy): Eukaryota > Fungi > Ascomycota > Sordariomycetes > Hypocreales > Nectriaceae > Fusarium > Fusarium dimerum. The sequence continues at coordinate 15,516 of JABGLY010000071.1, forward strand.
CTGAATCTTGGTATACGAAACATCCCATGTTGTTCGGTTCGTTCGGATCATCAGTCTCAGCCACGATCAAGCCAACAAAGGCACGCGTCGTCGACAACATCTGCACTACATTTCAAACAATTAGGTTGCGACGGAAATGATTGGGGGGCTATTGACAATCCTCAGTATTGATTTACTTGATAACTAGCGCCAATGCGCATCTAAGTGTGTCAAGCATGATATGACATTCAACAGTCAGAGAGAGAGCTATATTTCGTAAATGGGATAAATGAATCCTAGACTCACAAACCAAGAAACTGTTCTGAACAACCGGGCCGTAATATGTCTAGTTGCCACGTGCTTCTGTCTATCCTCTACTCTGTATTATTTTTACCCAGCATTGCATGGCATCACTGTACTCAATTTCTGAAAACAGGCTTATAAAGGCCATGTTCATCCCTAGAATGCGGCATGTGACTTTATGGTGTCGATTGAACATCTATCTTGATATTAGGCAACACTGAGAAAGTTCTTGAACATCTCTTGTGGATCGAACAGTGGTGCCTGATGACAATAGCCTTGATTCAAAGTCGACCGCCATGAACCAATTGCCTCCTCTCATGTCTTCCCCTTTCTTCATTCTTCAATGGATAAGGATGATCAACGTTTCCCAGCCATCATTATGCCATATCTGCAGGTTTGTTCGATTTAATCCAGAAACTCCAAACGCCAGACGTCCTTCTGTTCTTCAGCTTGCCACGTCATGCTTTCAGACTCCTCGTATTTACACAACGCCCACCTTCTTTAGCTAGCTCAAAGATAATTCTTCTTCTTAGCAGTTCTGGTGTACTGCGTCAAGTGCCACTCAATATCACCATCCTTGTTTTCCAATGTGCCACCACGGATCTCAAAGACCCTCATTGTCATCCGTGGTCCAACCTCGGCCAACTCAACGCTGTCGTATCCTGTTCGTACAAAGACATGATGTCGGACCTCGATGCTATCCTCCAGGTTTTTGAATGTGACCACACGGTTGCCCACCTTGTTCTTGGCTGTGATCGCCTCCCTGGGTGGGAAGATGTGCTTCAGCACCTTGACAACTCGCTGTCCTAGCCGAGTAGTGAATCCATCGAAAATGAGGTGAGGATACGATTCGCTCACGGTCCCTCGGACGCTTCCAGGAATGTCATGACGCAGCACTACGTTGTGTAGCGAAAAAGAGACAGTTGGTCCGTGGGGAAGGTGCGATATCGTCATTGCTGTGGGCGTACCACGATGTTCATGAAGTAGAACAACATCTGACAGTCCAGAAGACTTGGCGGACTGTACCAGATCGGGCAGAATCAGGTTGCCACGATTCAAACGGACAGCTGTAGGGAGTAAAAGTCTGATTTCCTTTGCAAAGGCAGCTAATCGGGCAGAAGGGTCGCGGGAGGTTGTGACAAGAACTCGCGGGTCGACAATGCCAGAAAGCTGAGCGTATTCGTCATCAAGGTCAAGCTCTTCATTCGTAGCAAGATCCGGTCGAGATTCGTCGTACTGATAATCCTTTCGAAGGGACTTGTCGTTGGCAATTGAAGGATCCAGAGGTTTACCAGAGGCCAGAGAAGCCCTCAACTTGGCTCGCTTTTCGCTGATCTCGGCATCTCGCAAGAGGAGAGCTCGTCGGTACAAATAGTCACGCCTTTGGCGCGCTTGTTTTCGCTTGAGACAATCAAGTTAGTTTATGCTAGCGTGCTGAAGAAAACAAAGACTTACAATCATGACTGTGGTGAGATTGATGTGCAGGTCGTAGATGATTTTGGCTGTCGCAAAATTTACCAGGACATCCCGCCAGAAAAAGTTCCTTATCAGTGATGCCGGGGTTCTGGCGGGTATTCTTATCGGCCATTACGCCGCCTATCACGTGGGCGCAAGATGTCCCACCAAACCCACGCCAACTGGAGGGTCCAGTTCACCATCGGTATAATTCTGGGAATCCTGGTTAGGTTACCAGATCACAAAATCTCGACGCCAACTTTGATTCTGTGCGCGCGTATTTGGCCAGGTTTTTGTGTTACGTCCCGGCTTTCCAACCTCGAGTCCGCTACCAAAAGGCTACACTGCCTACCGACTCTCATCCGAACTTTTCTTCGCGATAATGTGAGCCTAGTCGACGATCTTTAACCCCGAACCACATACCCAGCCCAAACTCGAATCGACTCGATTTAGCTCGACTCGCATAAACAAACCCGAAAAGCTCTTACGCCGAACTTATATAAGTCGTAGGTAAGTTTTATTATTGTTCAAAGAGGTGGCGACTGGTACTGGGTATCGCCCTCCGTCATGTGTTTACCGCCACCTTTACGCGGGGCACTGGATATTAAATCAGGTATTTCAGGAACACCCTACAAACAACTTGCAACCGCATACGATACCAATATGGAAGGCGCCTTTACCCATGTTGGGAACCATCTGATATCCGATTCTGCTGCCGCCATCAAGGCTGGAGATGACCTATCTACGATCGACCCCGACGAGAGCTTGCTCTATGGCAAATATGGAGATCGAAGTGGTCGCCGACGAGCCGATGACGATGACAACCAGACCGAAGTCTTTGAAGAAGATGATAATGAGAGCCTGAATAGCGCTCTTGTGGACGGCATGGGCGGCTTGAAGTTGAGCGGCCCCGAGGAAGAAAAGGAACTTCCAGCTCATGCATGCGCGTAGGTGTCGCCCTAACGTTTAAGCACTCATGTACACTGACACCGAATTCAGTTACTGCGGAATTCATTCGCCCGGATGCGTCGTGAAATGCCTCTCTTGTAACAAGTGGTTCTGCAGCGCTCGTGGCAATGGCACCTCGACACACATCGTGAACCACCTGGTTCGAGCTCGCCACAAGGAGGTTCAGCTTCACCCCGAATCGACTCTAGGAGACACCGTCCTCGAATGCTATAACTGCGGTACCAAGAATGCATTCCTTCTAGGTTTCATTCCTGCCAAGTCCGATACCGTCGTCGTCCTTCTTTGCCGACAGCCGTGCGCCGCCAACACTTCGAACAAGGACATGAACTGGGATACATCGCGATGGCAGCCTCTCATTGAAGAGCGAGCATTCCTGCCCTGGCTCGTGGAAACCCCGTCCGACGCCGAACAGCTCCGAGCTCGCCATCTGACCCCCAACATGATCGCCAAATTGGAGGAGATGTGGAAGATTGATTCAAAGGCTACTGTGATGGATCTTGAGAAAGCATCCAACATCGACGACGACCCGAACCCTGTGCTTCTGGAGTACGACGATCCTTACCATTATCAAAATGTCTTTGGCCCTCTAGTTAAGATGGAGTCTGACTACGATAAGAAGCTCAAGGAAGCCCAGTCAGAGGATGGCCTTACCGTGCGATGGGATTATGGTCTAAACAACAAGCACCTCGTGAGCTTCAACCTCCACAAGATTGAGTCTGGAGATGTCAAGCTTGCTGTGGGTGATGAGATGCGACTTCGCTACAAGGGAGAACTTCGAAGCCCCTGGGAGGGAGTTGGATATGTCATCAAGATCCCCAACAATCAGTCGGATGAGGTGACTCTCGAGCTTCGCAAGACTGGAAACGACAAGTCCGTTCCCACAGATCTCTCGCACAATTTTTCTGCCGACTACGTCTGGAAGGCCACTTCCTACGACCGTATGCAACTTGCCATGAAGACGTTTGCCGTCGACGATCTGAGTGTCTCAGGCTATATTTTCCACACGCTCTTGGGTCACGAGGTTCAGCTACAGGTTGTAAAGACGAACCTGCCTAAGAAGTGGTCTGCTCCTGGTCTGCCCGATCTGAACCCCAGCCAGGTTGGTGCCATTAAAGCAGTTCTCCAGAAGCCCCTGAGTCTGATCCAAGGACCTCCTGGAACTGGCAAGACAGTCACCTCTGCGACGATTATCTACCATCTTGCCAAGATGACTGGTAACCAGGTTCTTGTCTGTGCCCCTTCCAACGTTGCTGTTGATCAGCTCTGCGAACGTGTCCACCGCACCGGACTCAAGGTTGTTCGTCTCACGGCGAAGTCACGGGAGGATGTTGAATCCTCTGTCAGCTTCTTGGCTCTGCATGAGCAGGTCCGTATGTCAGACCACAACAGCGAGCTGGTGAAGCTGTCGCAGCTGAAGAATGAGTTGGGTGAACTGTCGAGCCAGGATGAGAAGAAATTCAAGCAGCTGACCAAGGCTGCCGAGAGGGACATTCTTAACAATGCCGACGTTGTTTGCTGTACTTGTGTTGGAGCTGGCGACCCTCGTCTGTCCAAGATGAAGTTCCGCAATGTGCTGATTGATGAGTCGACTCAGTCGGCAGAGCCTGAGTGCATGATTCCACTTGTCCTTGGCTGTAAACAGGTCGTCCTTGTTGGTGACCACAAGCAGCTTGGCCCAGTCATCATGAACAAGAAGGCAGCCAAGGCTGGTCTCAACCAGTCGCTTTTTGAGCGTCTTGTTAATCTGCAACTCAACCCTATCCGGCTCAACATCCAATATCGTATGCACCCATGTCTTTCCGAGTTTCCATCGAACATGTTCTACGAAGGAACTCTGCAAAACGGCGTCACCCACGAGAACCGCCTTCGCAAGGACGTCGACTTCCCCTGGCCTGTTGCTGAGATGCCCATGATGTTCTGGTCCAACCTCGGCCATGAGGAGATCTCAGCCTCAGGAACTTCGTACCTCAACCGTACCGAGGCCTCCAACGTTGAGAAGGCTGTCACCCGATTCTTCAAGGCAGGCGTCAAGCCGGCAGACATTGGCGTTATTACCCCATATGAAGGCCAGAGAAGCTACATCGTGACGACCATGCAGAATTCCGGCACGTACAAGAAGGAGTACTACAAGGATGTCGAAGTGGCTTCGGTCGATGCATTCCAGGGCCGTGAGAAGGATTTCATTGTTCTTTCTTGTGTTCGATCCAACGATAACCAGGGCATCGGTTTCTTATCCGATCCTCGACGTCTCAATGTGGCCTTGACCCGAGCCAAGTACGGACTGGTGATCCTTGGCAACCCCAAGGTACTATCCAAGCACGAGCTCTGGCACAACCTGTTGGTTCACTTCAAGGATCGCCGGTGCTTTGTCGAAGGGCCCCTCACAAACCTTCAGGCTTGCCTTTTGCAGTTTAGCCGTCCCAAGATCAGTTACCGCCAAAAGAATCAGCAAGCACAGTTTGGAGCGGGCAATGCTCCAAATGGACGGCACAGCAATGCGCCGCCTCCAGGCCGTGACTTCGACATGGGCTCTATGGTTTCGTACATTCCTGACGATGTCTCTTCGGTCCACGGCTCTGCGTTTGGCGGCGCTTCCCTGAACAGTGCATTCCCTCCCATGTTCTCCAGCTTCACGCCTGATCAGTGGCCAGGCTTACCTGGAGTCGTCCCCCCTGGTCGGGGCAACAAGAACCGTGGTCGCGGTACCGAGAGCATCGCTGGGGAGAGCGTTGCAAACTCGGAATTCACTGACGCGTCTTCGAGCGTTATCGGCGGCAAGGGTGTTGGCCAGGGCGGCGTGAGTCTCGGAGCTGGGCTTCACGATGCCGTGACCGGCATGCGGCCAGTATCGTACAGCCAGAGTGACCGCCTGAAGCAGTATGTCGAGAGCAGCGGCCGCATGGTTCCCGGTAATGGATACGGACGACGATTTGACGACGATGAGAAGAGCATTAGCACTGCCTTCCACAGCCAGATCGGCGGCGGCTACGACTGAAGGGACAAGGGTGATGGCTACGAGTAGATGATGACATTTATTTTGCATCCCGTGGGCTCTGCATCAGAACCTTGTCCGCCGGATCACCAGGCGCGGATAGTGTGACGCCGACGTCGTTGGACCCGCCTTCATCGTCAAGACCTGTTGCGGTCAGGCCGACCATAGCGGCGGAGATTTCGGTCGTGTCCGAATTTTTTGGGCGCCATTCAGACTCAAGAGGAAGTCTTTGGCCAGAGACGGCCGTGTCGCATGCCAACAGCTCGACGTACGACGGCCCGCAGGGTCGAAGCAGGCCTGACAGGTGCAGATTGTCTAGTATTCACAGCAGATTGAGGGGGGGTTGTTTAGAGGATGAAGTGAAGGAAAAAGAGGGTTTGATAAACCTGAGTGAAGGTTGGGCTGAGATGGAAGGTGGTTTTTAAAGCCATGGCATATTTCACCTGAGCCAGCCAAGGAGTGGAAGGTTTCTACGCCGAACTGATAAATTTGGTACTGTAGAGACCCCTGAGACTCTTGGTTTTGGCACCTTTGAAGGTTTTGAAATGACCGAAGCCATTCGTTTATAATATATTAGTCTACCAACTTGATTCATTCTTTTCATGTGTTGGAGGCAATCGTGACGCATGTTGATGATTTAAAGATGTGAATGTGCGTGAATTCACCGTAGTTGTTTTCATCATGATTGGTATTCCATTGGTATAGCACCGTACCACTAATAGGTAGTGAACTATTGCCTAGTAGATGAATACCCTGAATGGGTGGCTTCGACCTAATTTTACTTGAAATGGTCCTCTAGAGAAATAGAAACCAGTATTGAATCCAGCATCATGATGTTTCATGATTACGACATGAGGATAAGGAGTTGTGAGCCGTAACCTTTATATAATATACTAATATACCACTACTGTATTAGTATTTCGTGTACCTCAAGCTGGTAGAGTACAGTACCTGTCGGGAATAAACAAAGTGGCACAACTTTACGCACGGGAGGCTTTCCCACAGCGACGTCACCTCCACAGCCAAGACAAGCGTGTGCCTGATTCAATGGAGGCACCCGAGACCCTCAGTGAGCCCCTTGCACACGTCAGTTAAACTCAACTCCTTCATCATCCATGTCTTTTCCCTTGAATACAACCTAATTTTCATCCATCACGCAATGAGCCTATCATGCTACGCTCATGCTATGGACGACCAAGCCGTCGTTATTTAGTTCTCGCCATTTTTGCCGTCATTTCCTTTTACCTGTTCTATACATTTCGTCCTCAGGACTACTACAGAATCACAAAGATCGGTTCTGTCCCATATCTTCCCAGCAGCTATGATTGGGGCAAAGCCCAGGTTCACCATCCCCCAGGGGATATAAAATCCCCGCCGTCTGGTCCGGCAAAGGCCCTTCCACGTGTTCAGGTTGAGGGTGCTAAAGGAAAGGAGGACGAAGTGACATTGGAGCGTAGGGCAGCCATCAAGAAGGCTTTTGCCAAGAGTTGGAATGCGTACCGGCAGTTCGCATGGGGGAAAGATGAACTTATGCCTCTATCTCTCAAAGGCAAGCAGACTTTTTCCGGTTGGGCTGCACAGATTGTCGATGCTCTCGACATGTTGTGGATCCTAGATATGAAGGAGGATTTCCGACAAGCTGTTGAGCTGGTGGCCAAGATTGATTGGAATCGAACGAGCGATGACTTCCTTAATCTTTTCGAGGTCACAATCCGCTACCTAGGTGGCCTCCTCTCAGCATACGACTTATCCGGAGAACCCGTACTGCTGGCCAAAGCCGTGGAACTCGGCGACCTGCTATACGCTGGCTTCGACACGCCAAACCGACTGCCGAATCACTGGTTGAACTTCAAAGCTGTCAAGAATGGGCGCCTCCTGGCTGACGAATGGATGTCCGGTGCGGCAGGCTGCTCCCTGAGTCTTGAGTTTACCCGGCTATCTCAGATTACAGGTAATCCCAAGTATTACGATGCTACTGAACGCGTAAAGCAGTTCATTTATCGTAACCAGAACAACACACGGATTCCTGGGCTATGGCCAACAACGATGAACTACCGGGCCGAGACAGTCGAGCACTCCCAGTTCACACTCGGATCGGGTTCTGATTCCCTGTACGAGTACTTGCCCAAGATGTATGCTGCTCTTGGGGGTCTAGATACCGAATACGCAGAGATGGCAAAGTGGTCTCTGGAGACTGCCGTGAAGCACCTTTTATATCGACCAATGAACCCTGAGGATAGAGACGTCCTGATGGCGGGCAATGCGTACAAGAGCAAAGACAGCGACAGTGAGCTCTCGGCTGAAATGCAGCATCTGACATGCTTCATCGGTGGCACATATGCCCTGGCAGGCAAACTCCTATCGATCCCAGACTTTATCGGTCTTGGCTCTCGCCTAACGGCTGGATGCATCTGGGCTTACGATGCTTTCCCTACTAACATCATGCCCGAGGTTGCCATGCTCGAGGCGTGTGAATCCATCGATGGCAAGTGCTTCTGGGCAGACAAGCCGGTCAGGAAGATGGGGAATTTACCCGAGGGGTTCAAGCGCTTGCGTGACTCGAGGTATATGCTCCGTCCTGAAGCCATCGAAAGTGTGTTTTACATGTGGCGTATCACCGGCGATCAGGAATGGCGCGAAGCAGCATGGCGAATGTGGAAGGGTATCGTGAACGAAACGGAGACAGAACATGCGTTTGCTACTATCAGTGATGTGAGCGAGCCGGGAAGCGAAAAGGAGGATTCTATGGAGGTGAGTTTTCATGACATGTCCTTGTGAGACAAGTGGCTGACCTTACAACAAGACTTTTTGGCTGGCTGAGACAGTGAAGTACTTTTACCTGATATTCGAGGACAACAATGTGATAAGTCTAGATGAATGGGTTCTCAACACAGAGGCACATCCTTTCAAGCGACCTATCAACGGATCAGTCGATGGCTCAGATTTGCCGTAGCGTATGTTTCCACGTACAGTCTACAATAAGAAGGATTACCAATATATTCTCATGTAACAAGATGAAGAAATAAGACTGGTCTCTATGGTCTGAAGCAGCAGCAAATTCGAACAGCCTTTGAGGCGTTCTCAACCAAGTATGGTTTTAGTTCAGGACCTTGAATTCTCGAGGTAGTCCGTGATCAGACTCAGATTACTCGCTCTTCGCTCAAATCCTCACAGCCATCGCAACAACTTATACCTTCTCAATACTTGACCAATACAACCCAATGATTGAATCTCCCCGCCTGTTCACATAAATCCTAAAAGCCAACCTACATGCAAATCATCCATCACCTAGCGTTGGTTGCACCTCTTCAAGCCTGCAAAAAGAATCAGGACAATCCGCAAAAAAGAAAAAGTATAGGTACGATGGTGGAATCAAACCACCTAGATTGGACGAACAGGGAATCGAACCCTGGACCACTCCCAAATCGTAATCCAGAAGACTGGAATATGCTAAGGGAGTATTATACCACTAAACCATTCGCCCGGAATGTTTGTATTGGATTGGTTGAGGGAGTCAGTGAAAATAGGTACTAAGACGCCTGCTAGAAAATGTGCAGCACCAAGAACCAGGTCCCGCCAATCCCATCTGGTGTGCTAATCAATCAGTACGTACCTTTCAATGTGGATTACATCACCATCCCAATTGATTCCAAAAAAAAAAAAGTGTTTAAACCCATCATCCATCACCCCTCCCCCCATCATCCCTCCATACTATTCATACCTATCCCCAACACAAACAACTCACCACCCATTGCACTCTCTTTCTTTCTTTCTTTTTTGTCCCCCTTCTCCTTACTCCCTCGTCTGATTCATTTCGTGATGAGGCATGCAGTCGTGTCCCCTTTTCCTCCGTAGCCGTCCCCTGGCCCCTGCCCGTCCTAGGGTCGTCACCACGACACTGCTCCGGTGTCGGGACGGACCTCGTAGATATCGTCATGAGGAGATCGCAAGGAAGAACCATTATGAGAGGTTGGGTGTACGCCATGACGCCTCGCCAGCAGAAATAAAGAAGTTGGTCTCATCCCCCCTCTCTCATTTCACAACTTCAATTGGGATTTCATGTCTAACCCTTGGAATCTCTTTCTTCTCAGATCCTTCTACTCCCTCTCCAAAACTCATCATCCGGACGTGAACCGCTCAGACCCCTCCGCCGCTCACACCTTCTCTCTCATATCCGAATCCTACAACATCCTCTCAGACAAATCCCGTCGCGCAACCTATGACCGCGACGTTCTCCGCGTCCATCACCACCCCCAGCACCACCGCCCCGGCGCATCCTATCATTCCTCCAACCCAGCCGGCGGCCGCACCGCCTCCGGTCTAAGCCGTCGAAGAGGAACCTTCCGTGGCCCACCGCCTAGCTTCTACCGTAGCGGGGGCTGGGGGACTCACTCAGAGAAGCGTCGCCAGGCGCATGAGGAGTCTACTGGGTCAGGGAATGCTTCGTCGACGGACCAGAAGCAAGGACCGTGGGGGAACCCCTTTGGTCAGCAGTACGGTGGCATGGGACCTGGCGACGATCCCTTTGGCCATCAGAGTGAGGTTCCTCATTTTGATAAGGCGAGCCATACCCGAACCCATCGTCGAGAGGATCAACGACGCAAGGAGCGAAGGGAGAGACGCGCCGTCGGCGACGATGACATTGAGTTCGAGCCTCAGACCAGCATGACGAGTCATTTTCTCATCATATCGGGCATCTTAGCCGCCACCATTCTGGCGCCATTGGCATACATTCAGCTGATGCGCTTCGGTAGGCAAAAGAAGGAACGATAGGTCAGCGTTCGTTCGACAGATATCACATCGGCCATGGTATCCCGAGAGTCGGCCATGTACAAAATCAACGGGTTAGGCGTATACGGCATGGGTCACTGCATTTAGAAATCAATTATTGACACGTTCACCACTGAATTCACTTGGCCGGGCAAGGTCAACGATTATGATGCGATAAACAAAACATTATCTTTGAGATTTTTTCCATTCGTGAGATAATCTACATCCGACATGAGACCACCGCAATGCAAGACTGTAAGATACAAGAACTGCTTGGGTTCTAGCAGCTCTGAAGAGTATTCATCTAGCAGGAGGGTGAAGCTACTAAACGAAGCAGGTTTGCAGGGGTAACTTAACCCTCGAAGGTGAAGCTGGCACCGAGCTATGAAACTGTCAGTAAGCCGTGTCTCAGACATGTAGCGACGACATCTAACCTTGTGGGTAGCCTGGTCGAGCTTCTGGGTGTCGAAAGAGCCGCCAAGACCCAGAGTGACACCCTCGCGGAGGAGGACGTTGTAAGCCAAAGCGGCGATACCACGGTCGTTGATCTTGACCTGCAGTGATAATGTCAGCGATTGTTCCTTCACCATTACCATAACGCTCGAATTGACGGACCTTGGTGAAAGAGACGGGGTCGATGCGGTACTTGCTGGCGACCTCGAGGCCGACGGCGTTGCCGGTCTTGGAGTTCCAGGTAGCCTTGGCACCGGCCTCGACCTGGCTGTTGACCTTGTGGTAGTAAGAAGCAGCGAAGACGCTAAGGTTGTCAGAGGCAGTGATGGCGGCGCTGTACTGGGGAGCAGCGTAGCCGACGGCGGCGCTGTAGGCAGTCAGGGCAGCCTTGTTGGCGTCGTAGCCAGCAGAAGCACCGGCAAGGAAACCCTCGTGGCCGACAACGGCATCGACGTTGGCGACGGGACCCTTGAGGAGGTCGAAGAAAGCACGGCCGTGGAAGCCGGGCTGCTTGAAGTGAAGGTTGAACTTGGCACCCTTGGCAGCGGTGGCAGGGAGGAAGTTGAAGAGACCCTCGAGCTTGAGGCCCTTGGCGAGGGAGTCGGCGACCTCAATCTTGGTGTCGAGGGCGTTGGCGGTGTTCCAAGTCTGGGTAAGGGTCAGGCCTGTGCGGGAATAGAACATTAGCAGCTGAGCATAGCCGGGTTGTAGTAGCGTCGCAAACCCCATCGGCCAACCGGTGTTTGGGCCGAGGATTCGCGAGAGGCTAATAGAGGGAAGATTGGTTTTTCTGGGATTGGGCTTTGGTGTGGGTGGTGTAGATGTAGATGGTGATGGAGGCTGTGATATTGGAGTTGTGGATGAAGAAGACGGTGATGCCGTACCAGTAGGCTTGTCGGTGTATTTGCCCTCAATCTGTAGCGACCCAATGGGTTCGGATTAGCATACTATTATTGCACAGGAGAGAATTGACGCTCTGAGGCTAGAAGTTGACCTGGTGAACTCAGGGGCAGACCAAGCTCGACATCGATCGAGGCAAGGTGCAATCGCCCAGTTACCGGCTCTTCTATAGCCTAGAGATAACGTCGGTAGGATGGAGAATATGACTTACAGCAGCAGAGGTGTTCTTCTCGTGGCTGGACTTGCCAGTGACCTTGAAGGCGACGCCGTTGGGGGCGGTGTCCTTGAACTCGAAGGTGGTGGCCGAGAGATGGTAGAAATCCTTGTTGAGGAGCTACAAAACGGCGCAAAGAGAGGCCCGAGAGTCAGCAGGGTGGTTTTCTTTTGTTTAATAGAGAAGCTCAAGCAGCAGAGAGGCAGCAATCGCATCCTGAGGTTTTGACTATTCTCCTCGACCGGGGGGAGGTGCATCACCGAGGTGACCCATTGAGCGAGCTTCGACCGAGCGAATTGAGAGCAAAAATGAGGACACCGAGCGATGGGTACCAGAACAACAACACGGTCGAAACCCAAAGAAAGAAAAGACGATGCTGTTGAAGATGCTCAACCAGAGGATTTACTCACATCGTTGGCCGGCTTGGCAATATCGGAGAAGGCGGGGACAGACATGATTGCGGTGATTGAGTTGTCTTTTCTTGAGGATGACGGATGGAATGAGGTTTCTCAAAAAGAAAGAATTGGTGATGGGAGGAAAGATTTAAGGTAGGGTCAGGTAGGTGCAGTACAGTAGGTAGGGAAAATCGGGGGGAAGGAGGGAAGAAGAGAACTATGGGCCTCTATCCGGGTGTAGAATAAAATTTCCACCTACCTCCCGTCAGGTACAGTACATACATACAGCAAAGCAAAACCTACCTACCGTACCAGACAACTTTTACAAGGGCGCGGGGTTTATGGGAGTGGGTTAGCTGTGGTCAATTCGCACAGACATGATCAAATGTTGTACCTGGTTTTTGTTGGGGGGGCAGACAGCGAGGTTAGCAAGCGCGTTTAGCCCTTGTCGGTCACCAAGTTATGATGCCTGCACGTACCAGATCCCGACTCTTTCCCGCAAAGCACAAGGGAGGGGAGATTGGCACCGGGGGTGTTGAAGAACGTGTGTCGGCTGATCTCGGGCCGGAGGGTGTTGTATCCACCGCGTGAGCCTACCTACTGGCTACTAGGTAGGTAACTTAACCTAGCAGCCTAGTAGGGAGAACAATGACCCGCGGGAATTGAATCACCAGTGAACATGAAGAAGATAATAAGACATGTCCCTGGCGAAGTAACCGTCTGGAAATAATGAGGACATGCATTTCGGTCGTTGGATGCAGTCTACCCCCTTGTACAGTAGAGAAACATATACCCACGTGGAGTGCGGAAGTTGAAGGTTGATCATTCATGGTTGAGTGGTCACCCGGTTCAGGTATTAATTAGCCCAAGGAGATTAAAAACAAAAATGTCCATGCTTCACAAGATCCAGAAGAACTGCCGAACATGGAACAAATTGAACCACCAAGAGTAGGTATTCTGCTCCTGCAGTAATGAGGAACAAAATGGAAAAAAGAAACATGGTATCGTAACACATTTTACAAAAGAGAAAGAAACATTTACATGACAAGACTTCCCCTAACCTGTAAGCCATCGCAACATGGCATGATCTCTATTCTCGTCAACCATGTACTGACCAACAAAGCACATGCGAACTATGCGAGTTCATTCATTGTCAATACATCCCCAATCCCATTATTGAATCACATTACCCAACCCAGCCCAACCCTCCATCACGTCAGTTTATGCACTGTGTCAATGTAGTGCTGTACCACCCACCTTTGTCTCTCTTCTTCCATAACCCAACCCAACGTAGGGAGCCTGGATATGCCTTTCCACAGAACATCGCCATCTCTGACGCATAAACGGCCTAAATGAACTAGATGCTATATCACGCAGTCTAACTACTCTGCGTTGTTCTTGGGCATAAGCAGCAAGAACCCTGGAACATCAACAAGCCAAAAGGCAGCCAATCATGAGCTGAACAACACTCGATGCGCGGTCCAAAGCCTCTTCCACACGAACTGAATTGTTATTCATGCCCACGTCACTCTAAACCAGACGTCTATTGGCTCACATTTCAAGGTCCGTCCTACGACAGCTGCCATGTCACTCACGACCCTTTATGCATCAAGGGTCAGTCAGACCCCCGAGTCGAAAGTCATGAGTCGGATGACCTCCGTTCGCCGTTCACCGCCGCCATTCTCTGGATAGACACACACACACACACACACACACACACACATACAAAAGCATAACCCAAAAATTGTGTCATGATTCACCCAGTCTATAACCATAGGTAACATTTCTTCTAGAAAACTTCCCACTGACTGCCATTCTTCCCTTTCCATTCCCGCTTCTAGTCATCATATTTCCAACCAAAAATACCCAAAAAGACGCCTTTTCTCTTTATCTGGGGACAATGGCACAAGAGATGAATGCTTTTTTTTAAAAAACCAGGTACATAACAGCACCCCAGAAAAAGGTAAGATACAAGGGAAATAATCGGATTTAATTTTTTTTCTTTAAATTTGTTCGCTGGCTTCTTGCTCAAGCGTCCTTGTACTTGTCGTTGTGAACGGAGATGGCACTGTTCCGATATTAGTCTTTTGTCTTCCCAATTTTCTTGCAACACAAAACTCACCGTCCACTAGGGTCAGTCTGCTTAGACCAGGTAGGTGTCCAGCGCATGACAGTCGATGCGCAGTGAGGGGGGAAGTGCTCGTCGAACATGAGGCGGTACCAGTAACTGGTTTCCATATTAGTCACACGCATTCATCATCATGGTCATTCATATGTGAAACTTACGCCTCCTTGGTATCGGGAATATCATCACCCCACTCAGGCTTGGGGTTCTTCATCATCTCGTCTGTAACGTGGAGCTCGGCGTTGTCCTTTAGGCCGTCGATCCAGCCGTAGCCGACACCGTCCGAGAACTGTTCCTTCTGTCGCCACAAGATGTTCTCGGGGAGGTAAGGGGTCTCATCGGGGTTGTCACTGGTGTCGAAAGCCTTGCGGATGATGTACTTCTCGATCTTGTCCTTGGTAATCATCTTGTCCGCGGGATCGATGTTCATGGAAGTCTCGAGGAACTATGAAACAATCAAGTCAGCATTCACATTACCATCGTTTCGCAACTCATTCTTCGACTCACCTCCTTGTCCAGGAAAGGAACACGGGCCTCAAGACCCCACGCAGAAGTAGACTTGTTGGCACGCAAGCAATCAGCCAGGTGCAGGTTCTTAACACGGCGAACAGTCTCCTCGTGGAAAGCCTCTCTGTTAGGGGCGTTGTGGAAGTAGAGATAACCACCAAAGATCTCGTCACTACCCTCTCCACTCAGAACCATCTTGATACCCATAGCCTTGATCTTGCGAGAAAGCAAGTACATGGGGGTTGAGGCACGGATGGTAGTGACGTCGTAGGTCTCGAGGTGGTAGATGACATCGGACAGAGCGTTGAGACCATCCTCGATAGTGAAGGTCATGACGTGGTGCTTGGTGCCGAGGAACTTGGCAACCTCGAGAGCCGCCTTGTTGTCGGGTGATCCGGGAAGACCAATGGAGAAAGAGTTGAGCTGAGGAAGGTAGGTGAGGGTATCAATGTGGTCATCGTCATCAATACCGACCAGACCCTCGCCAGTGTCGGGGTTCTCAGTGGGGAAAACGTTTCCGTTGGCCTCGAGAGCAGCCTTTCTCAAACGAGTGACCTCACGCTGAGCAATAGAAGCAACCAAACTGGAGTCAAGACCACCAGAGAGAAGGACACCGAAAGGAACCTCGGCCATGAGACGTTTTCGGACGGACTTTTCGAGAGCTTGTCGGAGAACCTTGTAGTCAACAGGGTTCGAGGGGACCTTGGTAGGATCCCACCATGAGGGCTTGAAATAACGAGTGGTCTCGCCAGTCTTGGAGTCGTAAACGTGGCCAGGAGGGAAAGCGACAATCTTGTCGCAAACCGAGTGCAAGCACTTCAGCTCAGAGGCAAAGTAGACTGCACCAGGCTCCTTGGAAGACCAACCCTGGTAGAAAGTGGTGATACCGATGGGATCGCGGGCGGCAATGGTGCGATCTTGCTTCTTGTCGTAGAGAACGAAGGAGAACATGCCATCGAGATGGTTGGGGGCATCGATGTCGTACTCGGTGTACTGTAGTCATGGCTTGTAAGTCTTTTGTCCCGGCCATAGTCTGTACCTTTCTGATCTTCCATTTTTCAGGGGTGGAGTTTTCCTTACAAGGGGAATGATAACTTCACAATCCGAGGTGGTCTTGAAGTGGTACTGCTCCTTGAGATGCTTTCGGATCAGACGATGGTTGTAGATTTCACCGTTGACGGCGAGGATAATAGAATCGTCGCTGTTGGTGAGAGGCTGAGCGCCGGACTCTATGCAACAGGTTAACTCATGGAAGGGCTAGCTATCGGGACGTGATCGGGTTTGGCTCACCAACACCGACGATGCTGAGACGCTCATGGCACAGAACTGCGAGAACAGAGTCAATATGGCATTCAGAGCACTCGAGAATTCAATTGACCTACTCGTCTGGTTGCAGATAACGTTGCCGCCTGAGCACGTGAGTTAGTAATTTTTGCGGTCGTACGAGTGTTTGGTGGGCGATCTCGGCAGCCACTTACTCCAATCAGGGCCACGGTGACGGATCCTATGATGACCGAGTTAGCAATGAAATGCGCAAGAGGAACAGAGTATAACGTACTGCTTCGCGAGCTTGAGCGCGGTAGGCTTGAACTTTTGGACGTCGGGATGACTAGATTCGTCAGTATCATCTCTCTCGTCTGGTCCGATCATACGGTATTTCTTCGTTCAACAGTTCCGATGGCGGGGTTCCTTCGACTCGACTCGACTACCCCTCCATGCCGCCAGAAAAACAGATGAAAAAAAAGTGAAAGAAAAAAAAAACAATTCCCCAAAGGACGCACAGCACAATCCTTTCCCCCCCAATATCCGTATCTGGAAGCGCAAACTAACAGCAAACATGGATCACATACCGATGACAAGCAAAGATGCCACACATGATTGCGGTTGCTGGTTATGCGCGCGCCTTGTGTGAGGGAAGGAAACTCAAGAAGAGGAAAGTCAACGACAAGAAGGTTGGTAGATTCAATGGGAGGGAGGAAGAAAGAGTTCAGAGGAAGGGGAAGGGGGCTAAGTTTAAAGATTAATACTTTAGCTCTGATGTACCGGAGTCACAGGCCCATGACCTAGAATGGGAAGGGGAAAGAGACCAAGACGAAGCCGGAGGGCGTCCGCAGGCAAAGAAAAAAGAGGAGTCATAAAAAAAAGGTATGGGCCTATGTGGCCCTTGTTTTCCTTCATTCTTTTGGTTCATTTTTCTTCTTCTTTACTCCCACCTCTCCCTGTATGTGAAGAAAGAAAAAAAAAATCTCCACAAAGTCCACCCTCCCACTATTTTGTGTATGAGGTAAAAAAACTTCAGGAGGAGTAGCCCCGGCTTAATGGCTATCAATTGGTTTATGCTTGAATTATGGAGGCGATTTTCTTTAACGACAGGAAGCATTGACCTATTTTATTTGTCTACCCAACGATTATTCACATCATGTAGAGGCATTTTTCCCGTCTTGTTGTGGCGTCATGAGAGGGCGCTCGATATCAAGTATCTCAAGATGTCCATCATTTTATATGCTACAGTGACCCATGAGGCGCTATTTATGATTGATTACCTTAGGTAGCCACATGGCTGCACAAGAAGCACTGGAATTATTCCGTAGTGTTTCCACCCATGTTCTCTATTCGCCTCTTCAAACTGCTAAGGGGGGAAGAACAAATGTCATTTGCCATTCAATCTCGGATTCTTCGCGGCTGCCCAGAAATCCTTGACTTACTACCAACTGTCATGTCAAGCTAATTTGGCCGTATCTTTTGGTATCATGTTCCGGGAGTCGCTTGCTTTGGGATGTGACTCGGAAGGCCGACTTCGGCTTATAAAAGAGACTTCGTCATTGGCGGCTTCTATCGGGAACACATTCTGAATAACAGGATGACATAGCCATGCTTGTTTACTGATAAGAAAAACACTGTAAGTTATCTTTGACCGATCTTCCAGCATTCTTTATCAACCATCATGTAGCAGTGTCACCGACAGTCCATGGCCATCATATACACATAACGTGTCAACAGCCTATATCAGCTTGTATAGTTGTACAGAAATTGCCGCCCATCAACTATTCCATTGACCTTGTTGGAAAAATATGTACAGTTTTACTTATCATCTCTACTTCCACCAAATCGCATGGTGTCAATCACATATCACCATTCGTTCATGCTGATCCTATCTCTTAACGTCCCTCCTTGGATCCAGTGCATTGGAATCATAAAGTGGTGGGGTTGGATTCTAGGTGGGCATATTCCGAAAACGCTTCTGCAAATGATTCACCAGAAAATGGTGCCCCCCACCAACGTCAACCAACGAAGGCTCTGGATCGGACAACCAACACCGAGGCGACCTCGAACCATTAACAATCAACAGGCTTGGAATGATCTCGCTAAGATTTTACTATGCTTGAAGATCAGTTTCTTGGATAGAGTAGGCAGCCCCTTATAATCTTCTAGACAGACTCCAAAAGTCTTCCGTCATGCTGTATAATGCCATGCAGTTCTTCTGAAAATCGAGGTATCGTTTCGCGTTTAAAGTACCCTCGCTCTCCTCAATCCGCGCATCAAGCAAAGCAGTTGTTTTTCCTCCCTGGTATTATCCCAAAAAAAACGCCATAATAGCCTGACACCCCAGTTACAAAGAAAGAACTCGTCTAAATAGTTGTGCGTCCCGTCCTAATGCTTGATTGCAAAAACGCTGTTTCCTTCAAGGCGAAGGGTTCTCTCGCACGGTGCGGCGGACTCGCTTCTCGTATTCGACGCGATCTCGCTTGAAAAGGTTGTATGCCTCAGCCTGGGCAGGGGAGTCCGGGTTGGGATCGTTGAGAAGGTCCTGAATACCCAGCAGGATTTGCTTGACCGTGATGGCTGGTTTCCAGGCTTCTTCTTCGTTGAGGATCGAGAGGCAGACGGTTCCAGATGGATACACGTTGGGGTGAAACAGTGGTGGTACGAACTTGCCTAGTGATACGATCAGTATGTTGATTCGCTTCGCACAACTCGTAATATTTTCTTACACTTGGGTGGCTTTGTGGGATACTCTGTTTGTGTCCAGGTTAGTTACGGAGTTGATTTCATCGATAACCTTCGTGATCATGATCACGAGCACATACCATCAGGGAAAGCAATAGTCAGTTTGAACAAGCCTCCGCCCCAGATCGTGTTCTCCTTTCCGGGAATACCGCATTCCCAGTTCTTGACATCGAGAACTCCCTCCTTTGTTCGCAAAGGCTTCGCGTAAAATCCGAAAGGATGGTCTCGTCGCCACTGTTTTCTGTCGCGGTCTCAGCATCACTGCGACAGGCATATAACCTGCGCGCAAACTTACCTCTCCTCCTGCAATCTATTCTGGCAGAGAGCCATTTCGTCGTATGTAGTAGCGATCGCTAGCGGTGCGGACGGGGAATAGGTGGTCGTTAATGAAGAGACGACAATGAGGTGGGTGTCGAGAAAACGGGATGGTCAACCAGCGATGCGCGGTTGCGTGATGGGGAACTTGGAATTCAGTGATCGGGAGATCCAGACGAAAGAATCTGTTTTAGTAACGTACGCTGTATGGAGGTAGGTTTAAATGCGGAAAAAGTAGTGGAAAAGGTGATGAAAATTAAGGTCGAAGGCAAAGCCTGATTATTTATTGTGTTCGCATGGAATTCACACAACGACGTTGTTTGAATGATTCGATCCACACGACAGCTCAAGCCAACTAGTGGAGGTCTCTAGGTACCCAGGTACCTCAGTAAGTAGGTAGGTAGGTATTCACTGCCTTCCTCTGTTTGGTAGTGGGAGGCGTTGGCCGAAGAAAAACCCATTGCTTGGGGGGTCACACACTGGTCCAGTCAACTGAGAGCACCCCCACCACCACTTCTACTGTAAGCGTGGCCAGTACTGCCAGTCGCTCTCAGGGCCTCTGTGGATTCTTATGACCTGCAAAAAATGGCGGGGTTCACACTGGGCCCTTGTTGTCTTTGTTTTTCTCAATGGGGCAATTTGAGCAGCGGGATGTGCACGGAGCCCTGGCTACAAGGGGTGAGGTACCGCGGGGCATCAACGCCTCGGCTCACCAGTCTGGGCCTGGGCAACAGATGGTCATCTTGGTCACAGCCTTGTTTATGAATTTAAACACTAGCATCATCTTGTTTTGTTTTCATCACTTTCCTTTTTGCCGACTCCGACCTTCGCCTTCTATTGGGTCTTTTCCAATCATAATTCTAGTCTTTTGTGAATACTCTATCATCTAACTCCGGCATCTCCCCCGCTAAGAGGGTATTCGCACGTGGAGTATCAAGCTTGTCAGAGGAGGTTGAATCAGAGTCGCCAGAGACGAGGGGAGACCAGAATACTAATCATGGACTTGACAAAAGACGCAAATGAGGAGGTAAAGAAAGAGGAGCTTGTTCAGGAGGTCAAGGAGGCGCCCGTAGAGGATGTCAAGCCAGTAGCAGATGAAAAGGCCACACAGCAGCCGGATACCGCTTCGGACGACAAGGCCGCTGCAGCTTCCTCGACAGAGACTTCAGAAGAGAAGGCTCCGGTAGTTGATCCTCCAGTCTCCGAGCCTTCAGCTACTGCTCAAACCTCAGATGCTACCCCTGAAGCTGCTTCAACGGCGAAAACACCCGAAGCTGCCGCCGCTGCTGTGACTGCCGCCGCTGTGACTGCTGCCGCTACCGCCGCGAAAGAGATTGTTGCCGAGGCCACTGCAGCTCCACCTGCTGTCCCTTCAGAGACGAGCAAGAATGTGCAAGCCGAAGAATTCTCAGATCCCGATGAGGATGACCTTGATGATTTAGACGGTACGATCAATCATCAGTGCAATGTATCATGTTTATCGTCCTAACAAATGTTTAGATATGCTTGATGAGTTCTCGGCGGCTAAAATTGACACCAAGACCACAGTCGAAGCTACGCCCGGTTCATCAGATGCTTCCAAGAAACCCGCTACTGCTGGAAAGCAACCAGCTGCAGAGGATGACTTTTCGGAAGAGGAGTTTGCCAAGCAGCTTCAAGCCGGTATGGCTGATCTTCTGGGTGAACTAGAGGGTTCGGTAAGTTGAGATGAATACAGATGCTGTTACTACAGTACTGACAATCGTAATAGCCTGATATGCAGGCACAATTTGAAGATATCTTCAAGCAGATCGCCGCCGCGGAGGGAACCGATGACGCTCCTCCTCCTCCTCCTCCCACAGCCAAGGCAGGTTCTGCTCCTCAGCCTTCAACCGAGGACGCATCCTTCCAGGAGACCATCCGCAAAACAATGGAACGTATGCAAGCTTCGGGTGACCAAGCCACCGCCGCCGCCGCATCAGGTGCCGGGGATGACTTCATGTCCGAAATACTCAAGCAAATGTCTTCTGGTGGCATGGGTGACCTTGGCGGTGAGGGTAGCGAGGAAGAATTCTCAAAGATGCTTATGGGTATGATGGAGCAGCTTACTAACAAGGAAATCCTCTACGAGCCCATGAAAGAGCTAGATGAGAAATTCCCTGAGTGGCTTACAAAGAACCGAGAGAAGACATCCAAAGAGGATCTGAAGCGCTACGAAGAACAGCAGTCGGTTGTGCGGGAGATTGTGGCAAAGTTTGAGGAGAAGACATATTCAGATTCCAACACCGCAGATCGGGAGTTTATTGTTGATCGTATGCAAAAGGTATGACGGCACCCGCTCTTGATGCTTGATTTCCATGAGTGTTCTGACAATATAACAGATGCAGGCAGCTGGTTCGCCTCCTGCAGACTTGGTGGGAGATATGCCGTCGGCACAAGAAGCCCTCAACCCTTCAGATGAGGCATGTAATCCACAGTAAATGCCAGAATCTAGATTGACTATACGGCCCTTCCATGCCTTGTTCCCAGTGATATATTCCGTACGCCCCCATAGCTGTACGTATTCCAACCAAAATTTCCAAAACGCCGTGTAATTCCTACAACCTCCAACTCCAAACAAAAAGTAGATGTCAAAAGATTGCTAGGACTGCATTTCGTCGCCTTGTGATAGCTCCATACGATCCTGAGATAACTGAAATGGGGTTTGAGATTCTTCGCGCTCGACAAGTTCCGCGAACAGATCGTCGTATTCGTCATCGGTAAGAGTGGGCGAGGGTGGTCTTTGTGATGTTGATTGTTGCTCTTGTTGATA
The DNA here is from genome assembly GCA_013623525.1 of Fusarium dimerum. Classification (NCBI taxonomy): domain Eukaryota; kingdom Fungi; phylum Ascomycota; class Sordariomycetes; order Hypocreales; family Nectriaceae; genus Fusarium; species Fusarium dimerum. Next base: position 37,692 of record JABGLY010000071.1, read on the forward strand.
TGATTCAAGCATGGCGTCAAGCTCATCCTCCTCATCAATCATCATGTCGTCTTCCTCGGGGATCTTATCCTCCTGAAACGCCATCGCGTCCTCAATATCTGCTTCGGTAACCTCAGGGGCATCGTAGGATAATTGCCCACGATTCGCAAGCCAACTCGTTTTCAAAAACTGCGTCATGTTATTAGCATTTTTCTCAATCACCATCCAGTACATATCAATTGTTACCTGTCCCTCAATATCTCGCCTCTGCCATGCCTTGTCCTCTCGATTCTGGCGCACATTCTGAAGGAATAGCCTTCTCCTGCCCTCTTGCGTCTCCTCACGTTTCCGTACGAGTGGGTTTGGACGTGCAGGTCTAGAAGCGTACTTGAACTTGACCGGCTTGATTGGAGATGACTGGATCTGTCGGTGCGAATGGGCGTTTGTATCTATTGGTGATAAGGGTGATGAGGCGCGAATCGGTGATGAAGTGAGTGGTGATGGAACATTAGGTCGACGGTCCCAAGAACCAGAAAAAATAGGGGTGGGAGCAAAAGACAGCATGTTTTCAGCTGTGTTGTTGTGGCGAGTCTCTTGCATAGACTTGGAAAGATAATGTGTGAAATGAGTGAGTAATGCGTTGGGGAATGGTGACGAAGAGATGTTAAACAGTGAAGCGTATCGGGTCATGTAAAGAGAAATAACCACTAAACGCGGTTCGCGTTGATCACGTCGTCACGTGACTGGTCCAAGCTTCCAAGTCGGTGTGGACCCTCCTATCTTACTGATTTAACACCCTCAGGCGTTCGACGTCGCACCCGGTCTCAACCGAATGTGCCCGATGGGCGTGGACAACAGAGGAAGGACAGAGGGAGGTTCAATCGGTGGGTCGGCACATTCATGATTGATTGAGCACAAAAAAAAATGATCAAGTCGTTCGTTAGCGGCGCAATTCGAGAACCACCGACTTCGCCTCCAAAGATTCTTCTTTTGCCGCCTTTTTCTAGTTTTCACCTGTTTCGTTTCCTTCAAATGCTACTGATTTCTGCTTCGGTTGCAAGTCAGTCGGTTACTTGAATTAGAATGAAGTTCTCATGATTGAATTCTCGTCATTTCTCATTTCTCGTTTCCATCTTGTTGTTGAACTTGTTTAGACCAGACCCCGTTTTCCAATGAACGCTTTTTCCATCTCCGCGTTTGCGAACCGCATCGCCCCTAGATCCTGGACATGTTCGACTTGCCGAAACCAATTGATACGTAAACAACCATTTCGAAACGTTAGTACAAGATGTTTCAGCTCAGGGAGGAGTTCGCGTGCTGGCGGCCAGAAATCGGGGCCTAGGAGGGCGGTGTTATTTGCCTCTGCTGGTACGGCGACCGTTGGCGCATCGGCCCTCGCATTTACGGACGAGATCAAGAATGGATATGAAGCGGCAGAGCGAACAGGCAGAGTGGCCATAGCGCTGGCTGTGTGTATCAATGAGTGTGTTCAATATTTACACATTGAAATAAACGACGGGTGCTAACAACTGGCAGTTATCGTACAACACTGAATGAGCGAGAGACTGTTCAAGATCGGGAAGAGCAGGAGAGGCTACTCAACGCATGCCATAAGCGGTGTGCAGAGCGTACTCTCGTTGTTCTTGAGAAGAATGGGGGTATCTTCATCAAACTCGGTCAGCACTTGGTATGTCAATAATCACTCTCATGACAGCCTCCATATGACAGCCTGAGACTAACAGGATATTCTCAGAGTGCCATGAACTATCTTCTGCCACCAGAGTGGACGACTACATTTATCCCCTTACAGGACAAATGCCCTGTATCACCCTTTGAATTGGTCGAGGCTATGTTTCGCAAGGACATTGGGGAGGATATTGAGGCATACTTCTCCGACTTCGCCCCTGAACCCATCGGTGCTGCTTCTCTCGCCCAGGTCCACCTTGCAACAATTAAAGATAGCGGGCGAAAGGTCGCTGTCAAGGTTCAGCATCCCGAACTTGAAGCTTGGGCACCACTGGACCTCGCCCTGACAAGATATACATTTTCGACGTTGAAGCGTTTCTTTCCCGAGTATGATCTCGAATGGCTCTCTTCAGAGATGGATGTTTCTCTTCCCAAGGAGCTGGATTTCCAGGAGGAGGCGAACAATGCTCGTCGCATGAAGGAACACTTTGCCAAAATTCCTGAGCTGCCTTTGGTTATTCCTGAAGTCATATGGGCAAAGAAGCGAATCCTAGTCATGGCTTGCGAAGCTGGGAACCGACTTGACGACCTTGAGTTTCTGGACCGTAATGGTATCGATCGAGATGAAGTTTCGGCGACTCTGGCTCGCATTTTTAATGAGATGATCTTTGGTGACGGAGCCCCGTTGCACTGCGATCCTCACGGTGGCAACATCGCCATTCGAAAGAACACTTCGCGGCGATCATTTGGCCGTGGCCCCAATTTCGATGTTATCCTGTATGACCATGGACTGTACCGCGATATCGATCTTCCTCTTCGCCGTTCCTACGCAAAGATGTGGCTGGCAGTCATTGACGGCGATTTGGAGCGCATGAAGAAGTACGCGCACGAGGTTGCCGGTATCGAGGATAAGGATTTTCCTTTGTTTGCATCTGCCATCACCGGCCGCGACTACAGCATCCTCAAGAAGTCGGGTTCCATCCTCAAAACACGTACATCCGACGAAGAGAAGCACATGACCGATGCACTCCAGGAGGGATTGATCGTGAATCTCGTGCAGCTCCTGAGCCGTGTTCCTCGCATCATTCTACTGATCCTCAAGACCAACGATCTCACACGAAGTTTGGATGAGAACCTCCACACAAGACAAGGTCCAATCCGATCGTTCATGATTCTTGCTCGCTACTGCACCAAGACCGTCTTCCACGAGAGGCTAGAGGAGATCAAGCGCAATGGCTCATTATTCTGGCCTACGAATGCTGTGCGGACATTTGCCGCCTGGATCAGTTTCATGCGTGTCGAGATCAAGCTCGAGGCATTTGAGCTGTGGTTATTTACAAAGCGAATGCTCGGTTTTCAGAATATGAGCTTGGGGGCGGCGTTATAAAAGTATCTGATATAATTTAGAGTCACACCGTATATTGGCATGGCATAGTACATATATATGTTCATTTTCTCTTTCTATCTGCAACACTTTACTTTCCAGTAGTCTTCTATTGTGGCTCTTTGAGGGTGACGTCATGCTGTTGTGCATACGTACATATTTCGTTTAACGAAAAGTCAACCACCTACCTACCTACCTACAACACGGGCAGCCAGGTGCCCCCTTTCATCCAACCATCCTTCACTAACAGTGAACGTTCTTCTTGAGTTATTCTCATATAATGTCTTCTTCTTACTTTTGTCTTGCCACATGAGCTGCCGATTCTCTTTAGGTTGCCACGTACAATCGTTCTCTAGACCATCATTTGCAAGCAGGTACTCGGTTAAACACCCCTGATATCTCTACCAGTATTGAATAGCTCGCCTACCCAGGCAGACCATAACCACACTTACTGAAGGAATAGTACCGTATTCGACAAGGCAAGAACCAGAGCTCAAGTCGACATAATCGTCACATCGATAAACAGTGAATATTGCCTACTCTAAACAACCTTGGGCCGCACGACTGGTTTGTGCCATTAAGCGGCGGCGTGAATGGCTCCGACAAGATCCCAGCACCATGCTCAAATCAAGTGATCTGAGCATGACCACCAACGTCCTGACAAGATGACCGAGATGAACGCTGAGAAACAGCTCCGATAGGAACTGGAGACGATCATACGCCTTCACCATCCGCCGCCGATCAACATGTCCCGCAATAGCAAGCAGGACGCTCATCCAGCATCAGGTTTCGTGGTCTAGTTGGTTATGGCATCTCGCTCACACCGAGAAGGTCCCCGGTTCGAGCCCGGGCGGAACCACATTTTTGACCTCGTGGTCTTCCTTGCCGTGTCGACTCTGGCAGGCCCGCTCCAACGTGACAGAGGCTGTCTCTTTTTCAACATTTCGACCATGTTCCGCCCGTGGTTCATCAGTTGCACACACTCGGCAACATCTCCATCAACCAAAGCATCTTCGGTTTCGTGGTCTAGTTGGTCATGGCATCTCGTTAACACCGAGAAGGTCCCCGGTTCGAGCCCGGGCGAAATCACTCTTTTGCCTCTTCCGCACAGAGGAGGACGAGATACACTCTTTCTTTTTGCCTCGATGCGATATGTTTCATGTCTCTCGCTCGGCAGGCCAGCTCTTCGTACCGTTTGTCTGGCTGAGGACGAAAAAAAGAAAGGATAGACATCACTTCTCACTCCACAAGAGAGCAACGTCGATCCAAGAATGATGATAGCCTCACAGTGCACAGGCAAGCAAGATTGCCCTGCCAGGCAAAAACTTGATTTCGCCCGGGCTCGAACCGGGGACCTTCTCGGTGTTAACGAGATGCCATGACCAACTAGACCACGAAACCGAAGATGTGTTGTTGGATGACGTGAACGGGAGCGTATGTCGACCAAGAATTCAGAAGTCACTTGACACATCTCAACCATGGGATCCCAAAGATTGGCAATGGGACGATATCTCAAGCCCCCCCTACTCAAGAGGGTGTCCAAGCTCTGATCCATGAACGTGTATGCTCTTAAGTCTTCCACTTGCTTGACGCAAGTAAACGTTCATTGTGTTATGAGGATCAGAATCAGGGGTCAATAGGAATTCTATCTGTTCCACATGTCCATAGTAATAAATCGTATATCACCCATCCAATCTTAGGTTATCGTTGAGAATTCGAATATCATTTGCTGCCATTATGAGGTATCCTACCGCCAACGCCATGCGTAAAACTTGTACCAAACCTACCTAACCCAGCTCATCCCCTTCAATATGAATAAATGCCATGACTGGATGCTAACGACATGATTGTTACTCAAATGATCCACGGCCGAGCAGGCCTCCAACAACACCCACTCTCTTCTCAGCTCCTTTGATCTTCCTCTCCTCTCTCCTCCTTTCACTCTGCTCCAACTTCGCCCTTCGTTCACTGTCCCGCGCAAAAGCGTTGATACCACTCTTTTTGCTAGCCCCCTTTCTGACCTTGGCCTCGTTGCCGAAACCGCCTGTTGGTGTTGTTGATTCGGCTGTTGATGTGGTTGATACTGTTGTGCTCGATACAAGTGAGTTGGTCGTTGCACGTCGTAACAAGGCGGGCACCTTGAACGATGAGGCAGATGTGCTTGTAAAGGCGAGGCGGGTGTTGCTGATAGCAGATGAACTATTGCGCTTGAGGCTGATGCGGTCCACGACAGCGACACGGCCGCGACGGGGATTATTATGTCCGTGGTTCTCCTTGTCGCTGGGGCCAGGTGCGGAATGCTCCTCGTCCTCACTGTCGGAACCAGCCTCTGTTGCGGGGATGATAGAGCCATCTGGCTCCTCCAGCAAGTCCGACAAGGTCTCCCTGATCTCGCCAATGTTGGACGGTTTCTTGCCGTCCTTTGTTCTTCGCATGTTGGCCGGCAATCTGTCGCCCATGGAAGCAGAAGCCTTTCGAGGCTGGCTATTAGGAATTGTGTGTGGTCCGGTGTTTTCCTCCTGAGATTGAGATTGAGAGGAGCTGCTGGGTTCATCATCCTCACCAACCAGATCCATCTCATCATCGCTTACTCGATCTTCAATACTGCGCAGGAAAGCTTGGTTGCCGGGGTTCTCTGCAATCTTCTTCACACGCTCATCGGCAAAGAGGGCCTTTTGCATCTTGGCAAACTGGCGACGCTTCATTCGACGACGAGCCTCGCCATCATCATCCGAGTCAGAGAGGTCGTAGTCGGCACCACGCTTGCGGCGGAGCATGCCTGTCGTGATGTCCTTGAACAGCTTCTCAACCTGCTTCTCGTCTTCTGCGCGCTCTCGATCCCTGGTACACAGTTAGTAGGTAAATCTAGCAAGGAGACTCATGAGGGGGGTATCTTACGCATAGAACGCAGCCAGCTTCGCTTCATCAACATCGTTGCCAGCCTCATCGTCGATGATCTCCTTGAGCGAAGCAACAGACTCATCATCACTGTCTTCGCCGTCCACGCCACCCAGACCTGCGTATTCATCCTCTGACTCATCGGCCTGCTCTTCAACCATCTCTTTGGCTTTGCTCTTCTTGCGATCAAATTCTTCGGAATCATGTCGCTTCTTTTCCTTCCGGGCCCCTTGCTTCAAAAGGCTGAAAGTCCCCTCTGTCTCTTGTGCGGTTGTGGGTTCTGGGGTCTCTTCGATGCGTAAAGTACTCTCTGCTGCTCGTCGTCGGAGTCGACCACGACGAGCCAAAGGCGAACCCTGGGAAATGGTATCGTGCTGGTCCACCAAAACAGTATCGACTGTCGAGTGAGGAGGTTCGACAAAGCGCTCCTTCAGGGGTGTGTGCTCCTGTATGCCGCCGTCTTGAGAAAGCTCAATGGTTTCCGAGAACTGGGTCATCTCCTGTCGCAGAAGACTACCGAGACCACGCAGTTGAGACTGTGAGAAGTCAAGACGAATACTTTCGGTAGACTTTTGCGTTTCTTCATTATCATTCTGACTATCCATGACCACATCTTCCACAGGCTCGTCCATAGTTGCAGAAAAATTGGAATCTGGGAAATTGTCAAAGTCGGGCATCATCGATTGAGTAGGGCCGGTTGCAGGGTCCATCTGGCTGTCATCCATGGTGCCAGCAAATATTTGTGTCAGTCCGAGACCAGCTGGGCCTTGAACAGGCAAACCAGGAATAAAAGTCTTCTTGGCCGATCTCAGAACCGATGTGGGAGCAGCAGGAGATTGTGTATTGGGAACGGTGGGTGAAGTGTGCACAGCTGTCGCCTTTGGCCTGGGGGTTGCGCTGACTCCTACTTCGTCTTCATCATCAGAGACGATAGCGGCCTGTTTTCGAGGACGTCGTTTGCTAAGTACTGGAAGTTCGTCTTCGTCATCTGTCCCTTGTACAGAATCTTCGGACTTAGATCCAGCGTCTTCAGCTTCAGCTTCGAGCATTGGATTGGGTGTCTCATTCTCCTCATCTTCTCCCTCTTCCTCTTCCTCATCATCCTCGCCCTCCTCCTCGGAACCTGACAACTCAATAGCAGCCTCTTCGCCATCGGTCTCATCAGCAGAGGCATGATATTCCTCGTCCTCGCTATCGTCCCAAGCCAGAGGATCAACTTCACCATTCTCCTTTCTCTCCTTCTTTGCGGCTTCCCTCTCCTCCTGCATGATCTTCTGGGCCTCTTCTCTTGCCTTGGCCACAATGTCATCGACCTCTTGCATCTGGCGCTCGCGCTCCTCTGCGGTCTGGATGACAACACCCTGTGCCTTGAGCATCTCAAGTCGTTGCTCGCGTTCAAGTTTGGCCTGTTGCTTGGCCTTTAGGTGAAGATAAGCCTGAAGTTCGCCGACTGTCATGCCGTGGCCATCGTCTTTTCTACGAGTCTCCTTGCCGGGCGATCTGACCTGGGCCAGAGCTCGTAGGGCCTGAATGGAATGCGGTTCCTGAGCCTTCTTTGTCGGGACGTTATCGAATACTGCGTTGATCTTGTCCTTTGTCGTTGTCGTAATTTCTAGTTCATCGTCCGAATCCAGCATGGCCATATTAGCTTTTGTTGGTGGCAGCTTGACCCGAACCTGGCGTTTAGGTTTGGGGGCCGGCTTGCCCTCTGCTCGCGGAGCGTCTACAGCCTTCGCTTTGCCTTTGTCGAGTTTCAATGTTGAAGACTCAGCCAAGTCATCCAGTGTGGGCATAGCAACATCCTCATCTTCAAGGGGTACGTTGGGAGGTTCTTTGGCGACAGGAGGTGAGCTGGGTGGAGTGTCTGAGTCTTGCATCTCAACGTCACTGTGAGGGGTTCCAGCGCGACTCGAGCTTGCAACCTTTGACTCCGGCTCGCCTGCGGGTCTGAAGTTGAAACGCTCAAACAAGCTATTCTTGGTGATCTTTTTCCGCGTCTTTGCTTCGTGCGCGAGTTGCATATTTCTTGCCATTCGCTGTGTTTCTCGGTTCATCTCTTCGATAGCCCTCTTGCTAGCCTTGCGGGACTTGGGTCGGTCGCTTTGGGTCAATTTCCGACCACCTTCGTCATCTGTGATTCCAAGGTCGTTATCGTCAGAGACCATTTCGTCCAAGCCTAGAGCCACCTGCTCCTGTCGAGCACGTCGCTCCGCATTCTGAGCATCCTCGGCGGCTTCACGGGCAAGACGTTCCTGTCTCTTTCGCTCCACCAAGGCCTTGAAGCGATCTGACTTGGTTGCCGGCATATCGTTCTCAGAATCGGAGTTGTTTCTAGTTGATCGGGAAGGTGAAGGGCGGACTGGCGATGACACAAACGTACCGGGACTCGATGGCCTCGTATGTCGTGGTGGTGATTCACGTGTCGGTGATCTGGTTGTTTTGCGTTTTAATCTTCGAGGGGCAACAGGCAGATCGTCATCCTCTGATTGTAGGTCAGGAAGTGTGGCGTCGTCCTTCACGGCTTCTTTCTGCTCGCTTAGCAGCAGCTTCTTGACACGATCCCGCGCCGTCTCGTCCTTGGTGGTTGGCTTCTCGGCTGGATGTTCCATTGTAGAAATTCCTTGCATCCGCGAGGCGAGCTTCCCCCGAGGTCGAATAATCTCCTCTGGCTCTTCTGACCCGTCTGATTCGTCGACATCGCGTGATGATAGGCCCGGAAGACCGACGTCGTGAATAGATAGTGATGTTTTTTTCTTCATCGTTCTTTTTGAAGGGGAGGCGTCATCGTCACTGCTCTCGACAGTCGCGAGAAGTGCAGCGATTTTGGATTGCGGCGATAATGGCTCTGGTGTAGCACCTCCCGACCGTGTGGGAGACGAGGCTCTTGAAGAAGCCATTGTAAATGGCTTCCGGTTGTGATATATGGTAGTAATTACTTGATTATGATGAGAAATGGGGAATTGAAGAAAAAATTGCTATGTCGATACTGCATAAACTCAAGAATAGCAATAATTGATGTGAGCGTAGAAATGTACTTTGTAGACGAGAGCAAGATTGAAGACACTGGAGAACTGAAGCGGGTTGGGGGATGCTTTACGCGTCGCGTCATAGTGGCTGAAGTGTGCTCTTTTTTTTGCGGGTGTTGGTCGTGCAGTTGACGCGTTTCGCACCAATTACGCGTTAAATGGATGACCCACCCACGTTGGAACGGGGACGCTCTGGCAAATTGACCGTTGCCATGACACCGAGCATCCAGTGTGTCGATATCACGAATTCCAGTTCCAACTTCAGAAGTATCAAATGATTCAACGGTTTATTCAATAACACTTTCACATAGAAATTGTTGCTCACTACTGTTCACAAATTCGATCAGGGCCACACATGTTATATCCAGTTCCTCCTTTTGTTTTATTTTTGGAAAAAAGAAGAAAAGAATTCACTATCTCCGCAGGATACTCCATCGAATGTGAAGGCAGGACATATATTATTCGGTATCTAAAAAATATGTAATCAAGATTGTACCTCCTCTATTTCTTTTTGTATTTTCTCGTTTTTCATGTTCAAACTCTACGGTAATGACTGTCCACGTATCCTATCCTCCTCCATTTGAGCTGCTGCCAGTTGCACAACTACTTGTATGTTTAGAAGAGCTTGTGCTCAAGGGTCATGTCAGACTCGGGCTCAAGACCAACGCAGGCACGGAAGATGTTGGTCAGGGCAGCACGCTGCTTAGCGAGAGCGTTGACAACCGGAGTGCCAGGAGGAGTCAGAGGAGCCTTGAGCATGTAGCTGAGAACGCTGAGGACGCTGTGGAAGCTCTTGTACTCGGTAGTGGCAGTACCATCAGTCGAGGCAGCCTTCCACTGGATACGGGACATCATCTCGGCAATGATGACCAGATCGATGATCAGAGGCGAGGCTAGGAGGGAGTCCTCGCAGATGTTGAACATGCTATCAATTCCGTTAGTCTCTAATTTCTGTCATGTTTAATAAGCGAGTCCAATTTCAACTTACGAAATGGTCTGGTGGCCACCCATGAAAATCTCGGCATAGTACTCATCCAGAGCACGCTTGTTGTCAGCGACACCAGGCATGTATTTGATGACAACGCAGTGGTCAGGGTGCTCCCCCTTCTTGTAAAGGACCGTGTTGGCCTCAACCATGTCATCGACGACGTTGGACTTGGAAATCTCCTTGGAGCGGAACTGCTTCTGGGAGCTCAGGTTCTTGCCGTCGTTGTTGCCAAGATGGTTGTAGCTGGCAATGGAGGTCAACTTGATACCGGCGTTGATGAGGAAGTCAACAAGAGCAGACTTCATCTTGGTCTGGCCAGACTTGAAGTCATCACCACCAATGAAGGCATTGTGTCTCTCAGCCAGCTCAATGGCACCGGGAACAAAGGTGTTCTGAGGAGAACCGTTGATGAAGGGAGCGTTCTCAAGGATGGAGGCGACGGCAAAGACGGTAGAGGGGGAAACCTCCTCGTGGCCCTGCTCAATAGCCTTCAGAAGGTTGTCAGCAGTGTCGTTGACGCCCTCGATGAGGTCGGCATATCGCTCAGTGTTGGCAGTCCACATGATGATGACCTTGTCCAGGCCGTTGTTAGCCTTAAAGTCACGGATGTCCTGGCGGAGCTTCTCGACATGAGCATTGCAAGCCTTGGTACCCTCGAGGACGTTGTCGGCACGGTCCTCTTGATTGGCAGCAATGAAGTCGGGGTAGTAGATGGAGGGGAGAGGGACCATCTCGGCCATCTCCTTCTTGACCTGGGCCTTGAGGGTAGGCTCGAGGACCTGAGCGCGGTCCATGGCCTGAGCCAGGTTCAGCTTGCTGATGTCCCAACCGCCAATGACCAGATCATTGGGGTGGACCATGGGCAGGATGTTGTGGAAGGGGATGTTGACGTCCTTGTTGGTCTTGGCATCAGTACCGAGCTTGAGGGTAGAGGCCATGACGACGGAGCCGTAGTAGTTGGACTCGCGGGGACCTTCCTTGGTGTCCCAGACGATGTTACGGCGGTTGGCGAGGATGCCAGCGGTAACGGTGGTTCCGTTGTTACCACCCCATCCAACCAGCATCATACCGACCTTGGGGACCTTGCGGTCGACCTTGAAGTCGTAGAGAGTCTCATTGGGGGTGGCAACGTACTTGCCGTTGGCATCAACGTCGATACTAGTGGTGCGGTAGGTGTACTTGGAGCGAATCTCTGCATCAGTGTAGACGACGTTGGGGGAGTTGACGGTGAAGATATCTTGGTGGGAGGTGGAGCCTCGGCCGTTGGTGTTGTAGACCGACCCGTTCGAGGAGCCCGTGCCGACTTCCGCGTGAGGAGCCATAGCTATGACGTGGAAGTTTGGAGATGTAAGTGTGGCGGGTTGAATTCTTGGTGTAGCGATGGACCTTTACTGTTCAAAGGTCGAGTCCGCTGCGCCTCCAGAATCGGCAGAGCAGCGAGCTCCTGCGAACGGGTGGTGAGTCCTGCAGAGATTGTTAGCTTGTGCTTTTCAAAACTTGGCCCTTATCAAGAGTGCGGCTTACGAGTTGAGGAGATTGGAAAACGTCTTGACGACTGGGTGACCGAGGATCAGGGCCTCGATCTGTTTATTTCAACGGTTGTTGGTGGGGTGTTTTGAATCTGATCGCGGGGTAGCGGGGCAGATGCACTGGGTTGTTGAAGGTGAAGGATATGGGGAAGGGGTTTGGTAGAGGTTGAAAAAGGTTGATTTTATTGTTGTTTTTGGTTGTGTGTTTTGCAGTTGTTGACTGTGGGTGAGGGAACAGGAAAGGGAAGAGGAGGTAAGTTGTGATGGGGGCCAGAAGGGTAGAAATACTGGAACTCGCGGTGTTGTAGAAACTTACTAATAAGACAGGTACTTTAGGGATAAAACCCAACTTCCATCCTCTAGGTACCCCGGGAGGAGCGTACAGACAGCTATCAGCCAATTGACCACGTCTAGGTAGTCTGAAGAACTTGTCCTCTTTTCCCTTTCCCTTCCTTTCCCTTCTCATCCCAACATCAACGTCGACCTGGATCCCTTCTTCTTCTCTCCTCTCCGCTCCGCTCCCCTGTCGTCGAACCTGACGCTGCATATAATGTGGGCTTTTGGGCGGTGAAGGAGAAAGTAGGCATGTTTTGGCCTGCAGGCCGCGTCAAGTAATCGACTACTGTGAGCAACCTAACCCACCTCTTGTGTTAGCGGCCTATCAAGCATGGCTAGTGAGCCGCCCAAGAGGTCTCTTGTGGACCCGTGATTATCTAGCGGTCTTGAGGGGAATTTGAACGGATTCGACGGGATGGGATGGCATGTGGACGGAAAGTAAACCGAGAGGAAAAGATGGGTTCTCTTGGGTTATTCAGGTTTTCAATGTCACTTCTCCGCTGGTTGGTTTCAAGATATACGTGTATATTTGTTTCAGGCCTAGATATTTAGCAACTTGGATGTTCATGCATTGGCGGAAACTGTGAGAGCACACGACCTTTGACCACTGTCGCAGTGATATGCAGCCTAAAACATCCGAGCATCAAGCAAGTGCCGAGCTAGAAAGTAAAGCTATTCCAATGTATCGTAGGAAACTGATGACAAGGACATATGATCGGGACATGAACAATCCTAGCATCCTCTGTTATCTTCCTTGGGTCATGGCGCCATGCGCTGGTGGGATCGAATACAATTTGCTTCACTGTAACCCTGATGACTTTCTTTCCCTCTTCCAGATTCCTTGTAAGCCCCGGAAGATGAGCGATAACTTGCATGGCATGTACACAAACAAACAACCAGCATATTGATTAAATGAAAACATATGATTTCAATAATAAAAAAGTTCCCACGCTTGCCGAACCAGTGGTCTAAGCCCATCCTTCCCCTTGTCCGCCATCATCTCTGCAAGTTCATATCTTATCTGTAATCATTCATTCTTGACGAATGAGCAGCCCGTTCAGGGATACCTCAAGCTGCTGGACAACAAGTCTAGAAGTTTAGGTGCTTCGTTAGTCTTGTGCAGTACATCAGCAAGAGATATTGTGCCATTTGGCATGTGCTGTATAAACACTACCAGGCAAATCGTCGGTGTGTGCTTTTTTCCTCGATTAGGAGACATTCCGCACTCATGAGAAGTCCGGCGGCTTTAACACTGAGGCAGTGGTTTCTCCAAGTCCCATCTTCGCTCGGATCATTCGGCTACGTTGATCTGGCACAGTCACAGGCCTTCGACAACCAATCTCCTGCCCTACTTTTATGCTCGGGTCTTGGATTCTGCCAAAGAAAAATCCAGGGATTGTCATTTCCTGATACGACCGCCCACTTGACGATGTTTTGCCAAGCCTGGTTGCGGGAATATCAATGCTCGCGAGTTATTGACGCGAGCATGTTGATCGAGGCATATCCATGCAGTGGTGCATTACTTAGCGAGGCGCCGTAAGTTGTTCGAGTTGAGCCATCCATGTGTACAGTAAGTACCTAGTGCATGAATTGTACCCTGAACTGCAGTGCCAGCACATTAAACAGCGAATAAATGGATATAATGTTTCATTCTCAGCTAGCTTGACGTAGATCCTCATATTCAACGTTTTTCGTGATCATATATAATCAATTACCAACTCAAGATTTACATGAAAGAAGGTTTTGGAATAATACTCATGATCCACTTCAAGAGGTCCCTTGGAAATGGGTCTTCTACATCGATACATGATTGTTTAAGTTGTCGGGCTCTGTTCTCGCCCCAATGCTCACCGTCTGAGTTGTCAGGGGCTGGGAGTGACCAAAATCGCTCATGGACCGTCGCTTAGGTGCGTGGAGAGCGAGAGAGGGACCTGGAGATGTATCCACACTCTTGTTGGGGGAGGAGTAGGAAATGGAGAGGGGATGTGGAGGGCATTTTTCTATATGATCCTACTGCAACCGCATGGAGAGTATTGCTCCTGCCATGGAGGTTGTGTCTTTTGAATCCCAGAAAACCCATGACATTTCCTGGATAATTTTGCTGTCACCGACTTTCCTCTTTCTGGTTTGCTATGTATTATGGTTATGGCACCAGTATGTGAGGTGCTGCAATAGACCTACCCTACATATTATCAGAGAAGATCTTGACTCGTCCATCTGTGAATCTTGTTACTATGAACCTGGTCCGGGACATTTCTATACTCGCTGCCTGTGTGTTGCTGAAGTTCGACAATGCATCGGTTCATGTCCAACTTTGATGAGTGAAATGTTTTATTTCTTGGATATGAGCGTGCTGAACAGTACGCCAGGTTACGTTGCGATACGCAGGGATAATGCATTCTCTTTGTTCCTACTACCAATAAGGATTGCAACAAAGATAAGTCAATCAACGGCTGTATTGTCCCATGATACGGTCAAGAACACACGGTGGAAAGCAACTACTTCTTTTGCAGTGTCCGTGTTGGGTGATAAAGCACATGGCGATAGGAGGAGGATAGGGTAGACAGAGGACAATCGCACAATGCTGGGAATTCAGAATGAGTAAGAGGAACAAGATCGTCCTGGCGATAACCGATCGTCGATCCTGTGGGCAAATCACGAGTCTAGTTTAACATGTCCCTCAGCTTTACAAACTTCATCCATAACGGAACTGTTCAGATACCGCTCCTGTACAGCCTTAATATTTCCACAATTTAACACGCATCTACCAGAGCAAAAATGTCTGTGCAGCGGAATTATTCAGATGACGTGCGCCAACTCCCCCCATCGCTGGTTTAAATGATTTGCAGCTGGCGCGCTCGGAGGAGAGGGTCATTTGATATGGAGCCACCGGTTAGTATGCTGCACTAAAGGGAGGTCTGTTCGTCAAAGGGGTGGACTACCCTTTACATGGGCTCAGTTGAATCACTTCGCGTGATGTGTTCGATGTCAGTCACAAGGGAGAAGACATGAGGCTATCGGGTTATCAGGAAAAAGGGGCGTGAAATACTGTCTTGTAGCAATAGACAACGGGAGTAACGTTGATGGTTGAAACATTGTGTCATGTTCTTTTGCTGACGCAACTCTTCTCTTTGGTAAGTGTGTAGCAACGAGTTTAAAACACTTTTTTTTTTTTTTTTTGACATCATCATGTAATATGCTATCTTCATCTAGAAGCCCATTTCGACGGCCTTCTCTGAAGCGTAACAAGTGTCAAGACGAGGACTGCGTGACTTATCCAACTGCAACCCAACCACGGCTTCCTTTTCAGCCCTGAAACTGTTCCGTTCTAAAATTCCGAATGCAATGTTTCTAGACTGCACTGCGTGACATTCTTACTAGTCATGCTATTCTCGGCACTCGATATGCAATATCAGGCAAGCTGAGTGCTGTGGCGCCTCTAGGCGGACGAGTTATCGATTTTATTTCTTTTCCTTTCTTCCTTGGAAGGGTGGTGGATGTCTCGGCGAATTGCCGTACGTAAAACCGTGAGCTACAACCTGTCAACAACCCCCGGGATATCCATTCGAATAATTTAGTGATTGGGCTATTCTTTTATTACGTCGATTGTCTCTTGCAAACGCTAGTGCACCGCAAGGTAAAAAAAAAGGGGATGGGGAGTCTTTCTCTTTCATCGACACTATTCTACCGACTGGGACCTGAGACAGTGGGGACGGAATCTGTTGGTGGGAGGGGAGATTGGGACAACATCGCCGTTGGTAACAAAATGGTCTTGTTGTCCTGGTTGCTGGACCCTTTCCTTTTTAATTAGTATCTTTAGCGGTGATGGGATGTGAGAAACTGTGCCGTGATGGACGATCAGCCTGCTCTTAGTCTAGCATCTGAGTCTTGATTGGATCAAATCCAATGACCTGAATCTCTACCCCCTGTCGCTCCAGATTTGCCCGACATCCCAAATAACCTATCAAGGAGACTGCCATCGTTTTTGCGTCTTGTCATGGTGATCACTGATGACCCTTCGCGGAGTGGTAGCGCTGAAGGTGATCAGACGTCCAGGCAGGTCGGAAGAAGAGGTCCAGTCAATAGGTTCAGAGCACTGGAGTGACATTGCGTCAAAAGAAAGCTCATTTTGCGTTTTTCTTAGCTGCAGCTGCGGACGAACCAGCGGGATCCGATGAAAAAGGCGTAGTTGTGTACATAATAGAATAGGTGCATTTACAGGGGCAACATGAAGAGAGAGAGAGAGATTGCGGCGTCGCTGTCCGCATTCAGCCTCGTCCAGTGACGATGTCCACCTGTGCCATCATGTTGCACCGCAATAATAACAAGAGATGGGGGCTTGTGGAGATGGCGGATGTTGTATTTACCAGGCCGGATGCAGGACATTATTGATCACAACCAATATAGTTTCTTCTTCTTTGCTCTTGATTTGTATGTCGTGTATTAATGGTTGCATCTTGGGTCAGGTCACAGCAGAGCTCAGGTCAATCAATCATTGAGTACTCGGTGGTAAGAGTTCATCTCTTGAACCTTGAACCTGGGCTTTTGACAGGTCGTTCCCCACGACTCTTCACACCATAGTCAGAGTGATAAATAGCAACGTTTTATGAGGGAGGTCCCGTTTTGGTCGGTCTAGATCCCAATGAGGATTAGAGTGGAGACTAGCTTACCCCTAGCCTACCCCCTTAGTCAAGGCAGTAATCCACTGAAAATGGGTAGAAGTTTCTGTTCTGCAAGGTACCCGTGCGTAAAATTTGTCGACGTTGGTCGTTATTCTTATTCTGTCCTGTCCTCTCTGAGGATAGGATCAGTCTGGGTTGATCAGTGGTGGCTTCAACGGTGATCATTTCTTCTTTGCCCGGAGAATTAGTCTCATTTTTTTGTGTAATGCTGATGCCTGTCTATATTTGTGATGTTATTTCATAGTGACTTCAACGCATCGTCAGTTATCTAGATTTACAAAGTCGACATTAGGTGATAACGTTGTCATTTTGGATGGCATCGTATTCGTGGGGTCTCGTGTGACTTGAACCGGCCTCAGCCGAACCCATCCGTTTCCATTCTTCCACCTCGTCTTTCAGTGGATGTAATGGTGCTTAGTTTAATGAGCCCTATAAGTACAAAATTTCCTTTAGTCTTGGTACCTAATAATAACAGTTTACAGGTCAAGCCATTAAATCATCCAGCCAACACAACCCACCTATGCAACACACCATGATAGGTGACACTTGAACGTTGCAATCTTCATCTTCTTCTTTATGCATAGCCAATATTCTCGTTTACTGGAAGACTGGGTACACTTAATGCGGATCATTCTCTTCGTTATTAATTGCAACATCAGTTCTATCGCTCAGGATCGTAATATCGTGTAACCTTACCTTTTATTCCTTCCGCAAGCATCGTGTCCAAGCAATGGCTAAAAGCCGAGCAGGGGGGCAAATCTTGCCCTTTTCCGTACTCCGAAACCAGGCATGGATTCAAGGGTGCCTTGCGGTTAATAATGTCCATGTACTGTAAAATTCATACGAGGGCAGCATAGTTGTGGATCATGGAGTAGAGCAGTGCTACGTTGTAGTTGACAATAATGTGGAGGGGAAAAAACCCCAAGAGACAAGACAATTGGTTCGAGATATTCAGTGACTTGAAAGAAAGGAATTGATTTTGCATTCTTGATGCCACTCACAATGACCCAATGTCTTTCAGACTAACTGATAGTCTTTTTCATTGTCCCGATTGTCAACGCCCTGCACCAAGCGCCATGTCTCATCTACGATCAAGACACTCTCGGCTAAGCGATTATGCTATAGAAAGGAGAATGTGCCAGATGTAGGGCTTGCCACCGGAATGTCGGTTACTGTGAAGCATGTCCCTTGTTTTTGGATTGAGGCGAAAGAAGCAAATCATTTCAGGAACCTGATTTGAACACAAGAGATACATGATTGATCTTCCGCCTCGATGGTATGTGCCACCTTCATCACTGTTCATCGGGGTTTGCCTTGTTCTGGGTCATCAATGACTCCACGAGGGAAACAATGGCCATGATACCAATGGGACAACCGGAACAAGAAGTCCTTGTCCTATGACCAGCTATGATGCAGGTCATAAAGCCGGAAAGATCATGGTAGTCATGGGAGTACTGAAACAGTCACTGGATACATATTTGTTATTCATGACTATTTGCGTCTATTTCGTATCACTGTGATCGAAGGTAGAGAGAGAAGGATGATAGCATTCTAGATGATGAGTTAGAGTCACCCATCAACACAAAAGAGTAGAGTGAGGGTGTGTATCAGTGTGTGTGTATGGGTTCTTGCTCTACACCGCATCCCACCGCGAAGCAGAATTCTGCTTCCATGCTGGCTTGCAAACGCCTCAAAGAGAGGAGAATAATCCAAAAGAGGGAGGACAGGACAAGGATATGTACACTGTACATAACTTAACTTACAGGGGCAGGCACCTCGGTCAGCGCAAGGACCAAGAGTGAACCCTCCCCTTGTTTAGAAGGGTTGATTCTGCTTGGTTGCTTGGGTGGGACCCTCCCCCCTCTAGACCTTCCAGTTGAAAGAAAGTAGAATTGGCCTAGATAGGTTTAAAGGCCCAGGATAAGCCTGCGACAAGCCTTTAGTTAGCCCGACCCCCCGGCCCTCAGTTCCCCCCTTTAGTATTGACTACACCTACCCTTCCAGACATTATTCATTATTGAAGCCCTCCACATTCACCTTTATTTCGAGACACGATACGCATCGTCCTTTCTCTCTTCCTGTTACAAATTGGATGATCGATCTTGGAAGATTTCACGCTCTCGCGTCACATTTTGAGAATTTATCCTTTGGCGCTGACAACATCGGTTTCATTTTCGGCCATAAACCTGATTCTATAAGCAGCGAGCTGGTGTCCATCTGAACCAACCCATCGCCATCACCGCCCGACACCCTACATTGTTGCTTCTCATCTCCTCGCTCTTCGATTGACTGGCCTGCGATACCGCGTTTCTTCACGACATTCGTTGGCTTTCTTTCGACATATACATCCTTGATAACGCCATAGTTGCGGCTTTGCCTAATAAGAGTTTACTCTTTTGGCGTTACGACTTCTCACCACTGAACCCCAGGGACACCGGCCGTTGAACGGGCCTGGGGGACGAATGTATAGATCATTTGTCTGACACGGGGCTCTGGAATTGTCGTCAAAGCGACTAGACCTTGTTCAGGAACTCTTCAATTATTTTAACCCAGACTTCAACACCGACTCTCACATTTACTCTATTTTCCGCTTAAACAAGCAACATCACGACACCGAGCGAGTCCTGATTTCTACGTCTTTCACCGGTTGGGGTCTCTACTCGTAGCATTCTAGATCGTCGCCATGGCGATGACACGAGAGTCTTACTTTCTTCCCACTATAAAGTGTTCATCATGCGACCGCCAGGTTGAGATCTCTCTCATGGGAGAGCACATATGCGCACCGGCGGCAGCAGAACGTAAGGCAGAATTAACCTCATCTAACTCGATGCTCAATACTAAGTTTATGTATAGTCTCGCCACCACCCGAAGAGTACGAGCCTTATGTTCCATATAACCCGGCTGCATCTGAGAAACTCGGGCGCGTACCAGCCTCACTTGATGTTGACGCAGCCAGTAAGTTGTCGTTTCGAGCTGATTTTCCATACTCTTGAGACGACTAACATTCTTTAGATCAACCATATATGAAAAGAGGCCAGTTGACACCGAGCAGTATTGCAAGCGACCTCGACGGTGTGGACGATTTCTTTAGCGCAACAACGCCTCACGAAGACGATCTCATTATGCCTTCGCCCCGTCCAGCTGAGATTCCCGGGGTCTACGGAGGTTTCGGTCAGAAGAAACATGGACCTGACATGCAACCTATATCAGCGAGTCCCAATGCGGGCGTCAATGATACTCTGTTGAAGAAGCTGGATACAATTGCTCCAGGGCCCTTCGACACAGCTCGCAGTCCCTCAGCAACATCACCTTCATTTCCTCCTGCCCAGCTAGGTTTGATGGGCAAGCAGAGTGACTCCCTGAGTACTTCCCCAAAGAACATGACAGAGCCTCGGCAAACAGAGTTGATGGCATCTCCTCGAGGCCTTAGTCGGAGCCCTACATCCCCGCAACCAACGACACAGGGTGATTACGAACCATTCAACCCTTCGGCTGCTGACCAAGAGAACTTCGAACCACAGCCCCTGGGACTCATTAACAGATCAGAGACTTTCCCAAAATCAATGAACCGACCCCGTATTGAGCCACCTTTGCGAACGCCTTCGGCTCCTGGGCTACGCCCCGAGCGCCCCATCTTTGATGGCGTTTCCGGACACAAGTCAAAGCCCTCAATGGGACCTGTTACCACACGGGCACCACCACCCCGCAAGAGCCTTCTTCGCCCGACAAACTCGAGCAAGTATTCAGGTTCAGTGGACCTCGCTGCCGAATTCGGTGTAAACAACCCATACCACACCCCATCCGACTCAGCTTCTTCTGGCTATTCTACCTTCAGCCACCAGAGCAAAGCGAGCTCACAGACGAGTCACACAAGATCGCAGTCTCGACGTGAGCCATCAAGCGGGGACAACACCATGGATGGGTTGATGAATGATCTTGAGAACTCCATTGAGAACTTACGACCAATCGAGCCGCGAACTGAACCTCTGGCGCAGCCCCCACCCCGGGCTAGGTCACCGTTGGCAGAGTCACCGCATGAACTGACTCCAAGCGATCAGAAGCTCAGCTCTAGTCCTAATTTCAGTCCCAGCCTCAGCCCTAGCCTCAGCCATAGCCCGCAAAAAGAGCGTCAACGGGAGTCTTTGCGACGAGAAGAGCATCAGCCACCTCCTGTTTATGGCACTTCTCCGCAGAGTCAGCACCGTGTTGACTCGCCATCCCAGCTTGCACTTTCACCCAACTTTCCATCGCCCCTGGCGCCGCCTTCGCGAAAGGGATCCCAGGACCCCACCCGATCCCGAGGTGATTGCAAAGCGTGTGGGCTTGCCATCACAGGTAAAAGTATCTCCTCTGCTGATGGTAGACTGACCGGCAAGTATCATAAGGCTTGCTTTGTCTGCACCACTTGCTCAGAACCATTCACTTCTGCCGAGTTCTATGTACTCGATGATAAGCCCTATTGCGAGCATCATTACCACAAGCTGAACGGCAGCCTCTGCGGAAGCTGCGAGAAGGGTATCGAAGGGCAGTACCTTGTGGATGAGTTCGCCATCAAGTACCATATCGGCTGCTTCCGATGCTTAGATTGTGGACGTTCTTTGTCAGAGGGCTACTTCGAGGTCGATGGCAAATCCTACTGCGAACGAGATGCATGGCGAAGAGTACAGCAACCTTGGCCTCCAAACAACGGCCATATGACGGATGCCAATGGTCCCATGAAACCACCTCCTTCGCGCTCAGGATCCGGTCATCGACCTGGTCCTCCCTACAACGGCAAGATGGGTCTTCCAAGCCACCCTGGACAGCGTCCTGGACCGGGCCCCGGCATGGGATACGGCCGACCTCCGTACGGAATGCCTCCTGGAAATCGACCACCCCCAGGATCCCTTGGATTGCCTGGACCCCGTCCCCGAATGAACAAGCGCAACACCCGCCTGGGCATGATGTAACGACCTGATGCGCGACTGTAACTCACTACTATACACATACTTCTAATCACTCACGATATCGCTTTTGATGCCCACTTCATATTATAATGCCGGCCCAGTGCCTTACTTACTTCTGCTTGCTTATTGCCGGGAGTTAGGACTGGCCTTTATTCTTTTACTGCTTCATTATACCCCCCTTTGTTTTACTATCGTTTATACAACTCGCTTCCCAACACCTTGCTCAGCATACACCACATCACAGATGTTACCCTTGATTACATCTTCCCCGGCGACTTTGATGCTCCGCATTTTTGGAGGATTTGTGTGTTTTATCTAGGTACCCTTGGCTTTTCTTCTCTCTCTTCTGGACATTCATGGGCATGGAACTGGTTATGGACGGAAAAGGATCGTATCTAGGTTTATAGCATCGCCTTGTTAGGATGGAAGGACTCCTAGGAGGCACGCCATCGACCGACCGATTTGGAGTGCATGGTTGGCATACATTGCCCTTGAGATAGCTATTAGTTAGATGCAGCATGGGAAGGACCTCGGCAGCATGATTTTGATCAATTAAGATGCCATCTATTTCAAGTTCTGGGTTCGCCATGGGCATTAGTGTTGTGATCCATCCAGCTGACAGTCATGCCCAGTCAATGTATCTTCACCTTACCACCACCACTTTAACTAAAATCTAAGTAAAGATGGTGAAAACTTACACAAGGCTTTTTATATGAGGAGAAAAGAAAAGCAAATCCAAATCCTAGCTGACATATTGACATGACGCAGGGTTCTCTTCTAGGTCGGTCTGAGCATGTTGAAATGGAACACTAACATGGGAATAAACTTTCATCTGCATGGTTTCAAGTCTGGATAAAACTATTCAAGCATCTTTTCTATTGTGTTGACTGCAAGCCATACGAGTGCATTGAAATGTAAGCTGTTGGTGCCCAGTGGAATATGAATATGTTCAAGAGGAGTGTGGAGTCAAGGTTGAAGTCAGTGTGTCAACGTGATGGTAACATGCTTCGGTAGCGAGATCCATTTGTTCACTCACGATACGAGGCCATCTGATTACGATGGTGGTACCTGAGAAATCAGTTTCACTTGACTAGACCCTTGATTTCCATGACACGTCAAACGTCAGAAACCGACAACGTCTGGAATTCTGATATCGATAAAATCCAACGTCCACGTTAGGTATCCACCCAGGTCCACAGTATTGTACCCTTACAGTGGCCTTGGGAACCCGCCGAGTACTGTACCATACAGGACAGTTGTTCCATGGTTACAGTACGTGTACCCACTAAGGGATCCCTCCACGCCACTATCGCCCCAAGCTTTTCTCCCCTCTGATCGTAGGACCTTGGAGCAAGAGGTGTGTGGCCAACCAGATGGGTTTATGGCAGCTTTTCATTCCTCTCTCCTTCCCCTGTTCTTCTCCCTTCTTGACATGTGGATTTCCTCCCTTCAACTACCGTCCCCTCTCAGCAATTCTTCTTCGTTATTCTCCTGTTTTTTATTCCCTTTTCTTTTGCTGCATCATCAAAAGAGACTCACTTTCCTTGCATGTACACAGTTTCACTCCTCGTCTGACCCCTCGGTTTGAAACAACCCGTTAGTACGGATCGATAACGACAAGCCTGGGACTATCATAGCCCTTCCTCGACATTCGAGCAAATAGAACCGCCCCAACATGAGTTTATAATCGACATCGGCACAGCGCAGAATACAATCTTGACCTTCCAATACCAGTCCTTTCCCCACCATATTTCCCAAGTATATCGTTTCGTTTAACTTGTGCTTGACGACGATATTTCTTGCCCGTCATGAGTAAATGGCATCCCGTCGGACGCCGCATGTTTGGGACCAAACTACGACCCAAATCTGTCCTTTTCATTCTCTTTATCGTAGCCTCGGGTTATTACCTACTCTTTAGCGAATCCGGCCCACGAGTTCAAGTCGTTCCCTACCAATCACAGCAGCCTGCAGGAGGTAAAGTTGCCAACGGTCAGCTCAGAGAGAAGCCACAAGGACAACCCGAACCGCAGTCACCGAATCCAGATGCGCAGGTTGAAAAGAAGCCTTGGGAATATACCGCCCAGGATCTCAAAGATTGGAGGGACCCCACGGATGGAGAGGATCCCAATGATGTGGAACTGGGCTATGAGACCGATGGGAAAGAGCGCGGGTTCGGCGACCTGGGCAAACTGCAGCATGAGAAGGATATGAGAAAGGAATGGAGATATGCCTATTCTGTCACTGCTGAGTATGTTTCTTATCCTCATCACTCTTCAATCTTCATGACTGACACTGTTTTAGTCTCCCTACCTCTAACCTTATCTACTCGAAGACACTCGGCAACTTGGAACATCAGAACGATCGAAGCGAGGAGCACAACAGAGCCCTGAAGAGTGACCCTGAGGCCAAGGTCGATTATAGTACTGAAGCACCTGTCCGTTATAACCCATACCCGGATTACAACGGTGCGGACTGGGATCAAGCAGGCCATGCGCCCTATGTTCCTTGCAAGGGCGCAAACGATGGCTATATCGAGGATCTTCTGGTTTTCAAAGGCAAGCCGCACGATTGGCCTGCTCCTCGATTCGGAAGCTATGAGCTTCTCAACATTGACGGCAACATCTGCTGGGAACGCGAAACGCGCCTGGGACCCTATGGCTTGACACGGCAGCACAAACTGGCTGGGGAAGAGTTGCAGCCGTTGATGTGGGACACTATCAACTGGGGTGATTTGCAACGTTCATGCGCTCGTAGGAATGCACAGCGGTTCGAGATCACTGAAAAGCGCGAGAATCCTTACCTGACTCTCTACCCAGAGGCTGCCTTTGGACCTAAGCTTCCTGCCGGCGCGGCCTTGGCTGGACGACAAGAGACAGAAGGGCAGCAAGCAGACGGTACGGCTGCGACCTCAGCAGGCGAAGTACCGCTCGAGAATGCCAAGGCCAGCAACGCCGAGACACGGAGCACGAGTGGCTATGTTCGCGAGTCGAAGACGGCTGTCCTTCTTCGTTCATACACCGGCAAGGACTACACCGAAAACGACAAGGAGGTCATCCGTGCTCTTGTTACCGAGCTTTCACTGAGATCTGGCGGCGAGTACGAGGTTTTCCTGCTAGTGCAGGTCAAGGAGGATGGTCCGCTCGATCTCACGGATGAGAAAATCTACAAGCATGTCCTCACGCAGAGCATACCTCCAGAATTCCATGGTATAACCATACTCTGGAACGATCAGGCTGTGTGGGACCTATATCCAGCCCTACCCGAGGAGGCTCGCAACGTGCACACGGCACAATGGCTTTCGGTACAAAAGTTTAGTCAAGAATACCCCAAGTACGATTATGTCTGGAATTGGGAAATGGACTTCCGCTTCCCAGGACACCATTATGATCTGCTGGAGAAGCTCGAGGGCTTTGCCAAGAAGCAGCCACGCAAGGGTCTGTGGGAGCGAAATGAACGTTGGTACATCCCGACATATCATGGCGACTACGACACCGACTTTCGCAAGGAGATTGAACAGAGATACGGCGATGATACGATCTGGGGCCCTCCGGATTTGCCATTCATCAAACCCGTTGGACCCAAGCCCCCCGTTAGCAGCCCAGCGCTTGACAAGTATGAGTGGGGAGTTGGTGAGGATGCTGACATGATTACGGTGTCTCCTATCTTCAATCCTATCGACAGCAACTGGGTAATTGCGAACAATGTCTGGGGTTACAACGATTCGACCCATGAGTCTAAAGATCTCCCCCGACGAACGACGATCGTTACACAGTCTCGGGTGTCCAAGCGACTCTTGGATATTATGCATGTGGAGAACCTAAGAGGTAACCATGTTGCTTCGGAAATGACTCCTCAGACAGTCGCTCTGCTCCACGGCCTTAAAGCTGTGTACGCCCCTCATCCCGTGTTTATGGATCGAGACTGGGATGGAAACTTTCTGAATAAGTGGTTCAACCCTGGCGAGAAGGGAGAGTGTGGTGGTCGCGGTAGTCCTATGGGCTGGGGTCGTGAACGAAGATATATCGGTACTACATGGTATTACCGAGCAATCCCCCCCAACCGCTTGTACAACAACTGGATGGGTTGGGCCGACACTGGGATTGGCGGTCCGGATTGGGAAAAGAAGAATGGCCGACCTTGCTTGCCTCCGGTTATGCTCCATCAAGTCAAGAACACAGAACCAACACGAGGCGATCACCAGACCACCTTTGAGCTGGCATATGGTTGAGCGTACTATGATCAACTAGCATTCCTTGATAAAGGGGGGGGATCATTTGTCCAAGAATATTGTATAACATATCGAGAGAAAAAAAATACCAGTGTGGCTGATCAAGAGACAGTGATCAATAGGGTGAGCTTTTGAAGCCGGGCGTTTAGGAGTAGAATCTAAGGGTTTGCATGAGAGTCAATAATGTCGCCAGATATAGAGAAATGTGGTGGAGTCAAGAGCTGAAGGAAGGCAAGTCCCAAGATTTAACGACAATACATATGGAATCAACTTACATTTGTTTGCAATATGCGTGGACATAATCTTATGAGTGGTAGGAGGTCGGATTCAATGTAAGCATAATGATCCGAAATTCTACCGTCACGCCAACAAGCCCCATCGTCAACGTCACTTTCCAATCATTCCAGTCATCATCTTTCACATTAACATTGTTTGCTTCTTTCAGGTCTTGTCATAAGTCATTCATTTTTGTACCAAGAGCGACATTAGCTCGAAAAGAGAAAGAATAATACCATAAGATTTGATGGGCAGTTTTGCACAATATATAAGCTTGCACAATCTAATGTTAGGCGCCATGTGATGAATATGAGCCATCCTCCAAGTGTAAGAGAAACCAACCCTGGAGAGCAGATTGTCTTCTAACGCGCCCTCATAGACCCCAACACCTCGTCGCTTTCTCCTCGCAAAACGCGGCACTCAATCTTCTCAGACTCCAGCAGGACCTCCGCGCTTCCACTCTACCGCCCGCTTCACATCATCTGTGCCGCGACCAACGCAGTCACGACCGAGTCTTGAAATCGAGGACTCTCTTGAGGAGAGCCCCCCGCGTGGAGATGATGGATCTGTCACGAGAAGGCGTCTTTTACCGGATGATTCTATCGAGATAGAATCTGATGACGTGACGCCTCAGGACCATGACGGGTTTCGATATGAGTCCGGTGTCTATACGTCGGATCACGATGACCACGAGGCTCTCGGGGTTTCCCCAAAAATTGAAAGAGAACGAAAAAGAAGAAAGCTGACTGTATCTCCTGTACTTGGGTCAAGTCCACCATTCGATGACCAAGCAGCACCCTCAGAACACGAACACTCGCCAGGAGCACCATCACCACCATATAGTTCAACCGAAAGTGTTGACATCACGATACCAACGCGTAAGCAGCAAAAGTCTATCCAGCAACCAACCTTTCAAGCACCACCTCGCTTCAAACCTGTCGAGATAGATCCCGCCTTCGAAGGTCTCCCCGCCGCATTCTCACCGCAGCGCCGAGGGGCCAAATACATCGCTGGAGGTCTTGCTGCTGAGCTTCAGGGATGGCTATCCGATGTAAAAGGGTGGGAAGGTAGTGCGGCCTCTTCGTCGTCGACAATCAGTCTTATCGTAGATGATATAAGTCCCGGTCCGAGAATGTACCTTGCGAGGGGTCGTGTTGATGGCGAAGTTCGGAGATTTCTCCTCGCTGGCGAGGGCAAGCTGACAGGATTGGGACGAAGAGCTGTTGTTGAGGTTGGGAATGTCGTGGATGTGGATCAGCCAGTATGGGACGTTGAGATGGACGGACACGTCTGGACGGTTGCTTGTGACTGGAGTGTTTCCCCAAAGGATTAAACGTTACCACACCATACCGTTCGATCACTGGCATCGATTGGAGCTTGAGAATCGACTGTACGCATTGAATCCCGTTATCATCACCATCTACACCGGCTAGTTACGGACACATCACAATACTCAAACAGGCCATCCCCTCTACACTTTTGAAATTTGTCCTGGCCTGTCACCAGATTTAACCTCATGCAGGGCGTGTATCAGATCAAAGACTTATACGAGCTAATCCTAGGGTAACCCGGCAGAAGCTCTTTGAGCCCGCGCAACTCGTACTGGATAACTGCTGCAAATGAAATGCGAAATCAAAGGATTCCTACGTTTCTTTTTGCATTGTCATTTATGATAACTACGAGAAAGCACGTAGAAGGAATAGAAAAAATGACAGCCAGTTACCCAAAACTGACAAATACATGCATATCGGGAATTAAACAGCCAGACTCACCGCGGTTATTACAAGGGTATCACATGTCATTCGGTTGGCACCGGAAGCTTGTGACATATCTTTATTACAGCAGCAATGTACCGACTCCGAGCCAGATAGGGTTGATACATCTCACCTACGCAAAGTTTGCTGTCACGTTGTGGAGTTGACATGCTGCCTGCTGGTAGCTTGAATGAAATCCCTATGATATAACGAGGTTGGAGATGGAGGATGGGATAGGATGAACCTTGAACTTGGCCAGCCTGAGCAGTCCCGAATGAGCACGATCTTCTTCTCCATATAACTCAGGGGTATATTCTGATGTTCTGCACGACAATGGATGCAATGGATGCACCGGATGCCTCCGCGCTACTTATCCAACTCCATCGAAATAGGAGAGGTGCTGCGTGATACCGTAGATCGAGGAAATAGCCTAGCGAAGCATTACCGCACTATGCAATGTACCCCTATCTCCTTGCATATTCACAAGCTGACGGTAACCTACTGACAGGCGAACTAGAGCCGTGGATTCCAAGTGCTTTGCCCCCAGATTAGACAAGTAGGACGGAACACCTTGTATCCTTTTGCCCAGCCGCGGTAGGCTTACTAGAAGCTCAGGCTCGTTCATACGGGCCGAGTGATCAATGCAGAGCGAGCGCTGAAATCAAGACCTGAAAATTTTAAGGCGAATGGGTGTGGAGACAATATTCTTGAAACCGGCTGGGGAAAACGATATCAACTTTTGTCGACACCGTCCATTCGAGGGAGGGTTGGGTCTGTATGATGGCAAAGCTGAGGCTGGCCTGCTGACACTAACTTACCCTAAGATTCATCATGGCGGCCATCCTTCCATGGACATGGACACACAACCAATGTATGACGGACAGGCTCACTCACAGTTAGTTTCCTTTCCCCCGAGGCAACGGCTATAGGGTTCATGAGAAGAAAGTGAGGGCAGCCGCCTGTGACTTCTTCGGGCGCCCAAATCAGTCTTGACTTATTCAACCATGTCGAGTCAAGATCGGACGGTTGTGTTCTATTGCATCTTGTGGCAAACGCCTCTGCATGCATGCTTCGCTGTTAGAAGGTCTCTTGCCGGACCCATCTGTCAGATGGATTGCTGTACTTCATGCATGTACATCTGGGTGATATGGTAAAGCTCTTGAGAGACAGACGTATCTCTCTCTACTCGATCCAACTTGTGTTTCAACAAGCCAACTTTGTAAAAAAGAAAAAAAACAGGCTTCCCTCCTGTTAAAGCTCAGACGCAAATACGAACAAGGCTCAGCTAACTACTGCCAGCCTGCTCCAGCTCCAGCTCCTGTGAAGAGCGGAACCGTCAATCTTGAGAGATCCCCATATGAAGCAAGTTAAGAGGGGCAAGGACTCTGTGCTGGAGTTAGCGTGCAAAAGAAACATGCTCGCCCACTGGTGATCAGGCCGGTGGGAATCCCACACAATCATCATGGTCAAGTATCTCTCGCTCTTGGCTGATGGGGTTGGTCCGCCGTGTCTCTCGGCAGCAAGAAGGAATATTGTACCTAGGATATACATGCACCTGTGCCGTGTGCCGGCATATCTTAGCACCCGGCATATATTGAAAACTTCTCCCATCTCATCCCTTTCGTAATTGACTTCACGTCAAGCCTTGTTGATTCCGGCGACATGCCGTGTGTTTCTCCCGTTCGATCTGCAGTTGAAAATTGTGCTAAGAGATTCATTCTTATTAATAGATCAGCTACCTGACTTCTCGAGTCCCGAATTAGCACGCATACCTGAAACGACAGCTTTTTAGACATGCCTATGCATGTGTTGCGCTGGCCCTCGTCATATTCGCTCTCGCGTTGACATGTCAAATGTTTGATCCAGCCATCTTCCGGGGATAGAAGCCGGCCACTCCTTTTCAGGACAGTTGCATCACCTTTGCCGTGATGGGTTAAAAGTGTTTTACAAGCTGGCAGGGTGAGGGTTCAACTTGGTGCGCTCACCATTGCACAAGGTGTCCTCCAAGATGGCCTATGGTAAAGCTAGAACATGGAAGGTTTCCTTGACCATTCGCTTAGTTAGCACTTACAGACAAGGGAGTGCCTTGAAAGTAAATCTTTACTACAGCAAATCTCGGTGGGACGCTAGCAACTGACGAGGCTTGAGCTGTTTCAAAGATCTAGAGCACTACTAAATCATCTAGACCCAAGTAAGGGCTTGTTGCCGACGATAAGGAATGAAGTAAAGTTTGTTGACATGATGCCACCATAAACCATGGGTTTCGCTAAAGGATCTGCGAGACTCTTGAGCAAGGGTTTTGGTCGGAAGCAAGAAGCAGGATGCTGTCGATTGCCCACAAGCAACTCAATCCGCCAGAGAGAGGGGGGGATCCATGTTTCCTTTCTTTTGCTAAGGTGACTGATGTGTCTGTCTAGTCTAGGCAGGAAATTTCGAGTGGCCAATGTGCGCATTGAGAGGGTTTATCACCACTTCCACCAAGACCGCACCATGCTCGGGTCAACTTCCCAATGTGTTGTAGAAGTGTTTTCGAAATAAGGGTGATGCTCACTTTCGAGGCCCTTCGGCTTTTAGAGGTCGAGGAAACATCGAAAAACTGGTTCATCAAGGGGGTCATGATAGCACGGTGACCCGACCCACACGTTCGTTTTTGACATGTTGGAGATTGATGTGATATCCAAGAATGACCACTGATTGCTACAGTGGCGACGACTAGCCAGTGAATCCTGTGGACAGAGAGGTGATAGTCGAGTTGTTGATTACTGTAACTGTGCCCTAAGCCAGGCGTCGTCGCAATTCTCGAGAAAAACAACGCATCGATTTATGCTATTTACGGAGGCCCCAGACTTGTTTCGTTATGCAATATGAGCCAGGCAGGGGTGTCCGTGTTTTAGATTCTGGTATTGGAAAATTGTCTGTGCAGGAACACCATCCTGGCAACGGTGGTAATATGGTACCTAGGTAGGTAGCAGGATCGGCTGGTTGTGCAGAGGAATTCCCAAGCACATAACTTAGACACGACGCACTGCAACTAGAATCTGGCAGAGACTTCAGCCGATACACGAGGCGAAACTTGGGGGAGCTGGAACGGCGTACGGATCTAGGGTGAGTCGGAGCGTGTATCAGGCGAGATCCATTCTCCTTTTAGAAGCTGTTGTTACATCGCAACCCTTACCACGGCCGTGCAGATTTGTTTGACGCGTCCCTGTTTCTGCGGCTGTTATCCAATCTGAGGTAAACTATTCTGTAGTCGGCACCAGCCTCATGCTTGTTCGTAGAGTGGGAGCCTAGCATTCCTACGAAAAGAGGAGCAACCCGGTCACAAGATTTAAAATGGAGAGATGGATAAGAAAAAGGAGGAGAACAATATCCATAGCTCTGCGACGATCTCTCAGGGGACGTTGTTTCAAGAGGGAAAACCAGGATTGTAATTGGCCAATTCGAAATCCAACATAGGGTGCTTGTTTTTATCAATGTTCCACCTACCTACCTACCTACCTATCCAAATACCTTACCAGTGGTTCCTACCCCTAGACGCATCCTTGTTGGAGTTCGAGGTTAACCCTTGCCTCTTTCCTTGTTTGGAATTTCGTGACGGTCAAATTTGCTTCTATGGAAGTTCCATTTGCGAACTCTAGGTTGCGCCTGCACTGCCACGTCCAGGTACCAACCTTCCATGGTATCTGGGAGGTGCCTTCTCTGCCAAACACCCAGGTCCTGGCTACCTACCTAGGTACTAGGTGTCTAGATACCTAGGGAGTAGTAAGCTTTGCATATTTCTCTCCCGTTCTATCGTTGAGCGAATGAAAGATGAGCATCCTCAGCTTCAACTTCCCTACTTCATTGGTGACAGCATCTACTTACTTCTATGACTTTTTCCTTCCTTTGCACGCCCAATAATGCCCAATCTCTTCACTACCTATCTATGTAGTACCTTTTCTGACGCTTTATTTACTTTCAAAATACTCTAGTAATGCACTCATTAAAAAGCGGCTCCCGCGGTTCTCTTGGCCTTCTCCAGATCTTCACCGGGCCCCTTCTAGCTCGTCCATTCGACTGATTCATCCACCGGCAATAGCGGTTCAAACTCGATAAACGGTGCAAGTCTAATTGGTTTCTCCACCGCTAAACCATCCACCGTTGCCGCCGTTCAGACTAAAATGCCTTCCAGGGCAAAGCTAGAAAACCAGCTCAGGTTTATTACCGTCACTATGCGTGGGCACGAGTTACCCATCAAGCATCAGAAATCCTTGTTCAATATCACCTGGCCAATTTCATTGGCTCGTTTGGGATTTATCTGACCCTACTAACCAATGTTATGTACTCTTGGACTTGATTCATTGGGTCTTCTCGCTCAGCTACCCATCATCGAAGCTCCCGTCAACAAACTGCTCCCGTTCCTGACCGTCATTGCCTCCCCTCCAATTCAGGGCACTAGCTGCGACTCCGCGGCGTGGGTTTAATGTGGCGTAAACCATCCCTTTACGGAACTTCTTGCGACCTGGCTTGACTCGACTCTCGTTGAATCCAATCACCGACCTTCCGTGATGCTCAAGTCACCTCTTTTCTCTCGTCCTTGCTTCAGTTATCATATGTATCGATTCAATTGAATTCTAAGGAGTCAGCAGAATCGTAATTACTGGCTTCATTCTGGTTTGAAACATTGGCCGAAAGTCTAGGAGCAAGCTTTGACGATACGGTTTAATGCCATGCAACTATCCCGGATATTAATTCAACTAGCAGCATTTCTTCAGTCAATCCCCGCTCGACTTCGAGATGCTATTGTGAGCTTCCTGGCCCTTTAGTTTTCGGGACGAAACGCGATACATACAAGGTACGGATAGTGCCAAAGTCAAGTCATTGAGGGTCAACAACGTTGCTTTTATCCCCAACGTTGTGTTACCTTGGCCATCAGGCCAGACAGGACATGGGAGCGGACACCTAAAACGCCCCTGACATGAAGCGTTGCTTTTCTCTAGGGAACTGACATGTTTGGCAGCAACAAGAGACCCTGTCCGCCGCAGTGGTCAGCCTTTAAAGAAGCACCCATCCATTGTCTGCCGTACAGTCCCCGCTTAATTGCTTGCTCTCACTTGTTGCTTCTTCCACCTGAGTATCCATCATCCTTCAGCTCAAAAGTGCTACCCGAGGTAGGCCATCTTAGCACCTGGTTTCGGCATGTCCCGATCAGTTTCTGACTGGCCACATGGGCTGTTATACAGGATGAATTACCGATTTCAGTTTGCTGCAACGGCATGTGTCTAGGGTTCGTTTCTTTTTCGTCACTGCCCACAGCCAGCACTCTGGGCACAACCTCGAGCTGCCTCAATATCCACGAATAGCTCAACAGGCGTGTTTCAGATAGGGGAAGCGTTGTTCGTGCGTTTTCCAGTGCAATGGGAGCGGACACTTTGACTATGCACTCCCTGCTTACTTCAACATAGAGCCTTGCAAAGGCGTCCAGATGAACAGGAGTGAGAGGAGTATGTCGGCCACAATTTCCCGGGGGCCTCACTCGATCTCTTTCTTCAACACCGACTCTGGATGGAGCATGCTTGTGTTGGTCATAGTGTACATAGTACAGTCCTCGCCCCTTTGCCTTGCCCT
Source organism: Fusarium dimerum (assembly GCA_013623525.1). Lineage (NCBI taxonomy): Eukaryota > Fungi > Ascomycota > Sordariomycetes > Hypocreales > Nectriaceae > Fusarium > Fusarium dimerum. The sequence continues at coordinate 71,011 of JABGLY010000071.1, forward strand.
GCACTTGGAACGGGTTTCGAGTGCTAGGCCCAGCCCCGGACTATTTATTCCCTTGTGGAGATCATGGGTTCGGACAGGGCTTTTAGAGCCATGATCTGCGACCCATCATGCTCAACTAACAGGGATGCCCAAGTCTCTCTCTCGAAACTCCCGGGAAGCCAGGTTGTTTTCCAGCATCCAGCGGTCTCTGGACCGCGCTCACCTCGCCAGACAATATTCTCGAAACATCAACTTCATCATCTTCATCTCACAGGGGTATCCTAGATTGCCGCCTCAAGTCTCTTGGGCAAGTGCCATGTTACGACGCGTGCACCGGCCCTACTCGAGAAACGCTGACCCAATGACACCGGACGATACCCCTCTACTTGTCGATACTTTATGCGTTACGACACTGTGCCTGGGATTTCGGTATGGGACCAAAAGCAGTAGCCCCAGTATTGTCTGTTGCAATCAATATGTTGGGAGCCGCTGTACGCCTACCTCTTTTTTGGCTGGCCTTCCTCGTCCAGATTTTACTCTTATTACCTTAGTATACGCACTACAAACTTCTCACCACCTTTACGTGTGTATCCTTCTCTCCACATCGTCAGTCTGTGCTTTCGGTTTTTTTTTATTCCCGTCTGCTAGGACATACTGTGAAGTTGGACCTTCGTCTCAGAGACAGACCAGCTCTACTTGGCTCACGCCCCTTTTCAGCCTTCTCCTTTGCAGATAATCCACAACCCCAAACAACATCTCCAAACAGGCGACTCCCATTAACCTCCTTGACTTGTTTATGCGTTGTTGATCAAATGGCCATAGCGTCTGGTGATTTCTTTGGTCTGTCGGCAGATTCGTCTCATCTCATTGCTTTACCTACCTGATATTCATGGCATACAACTTGTCTCTTTTTGGTCTTCCCCTTTTGGCTGCCGCAAGTTGATGTATTCGGGCCTCCACTTCAGCTCACACTTCTTTTAATCTCGAGGTTTCCGAGAAAGGAGTAGACCTGAATTTCTGGTTGGGTTAGCAGTTTATACAGAACAACCCACCTAACGTCCCAACACTTGGCGTGATCGACGAACACTTTGTTCTACATAGCGGGTCTGGTTATATTTATCTGACACTCCTCCCGCCCTCGTCCGCCTTCAATCTCATTGTCAAGAACGAAACACGCAGTGACTAGGCCATCGTGTACAATCCGAGACAGCTTGATACCCTGAGAATCCGGACGACACAAAGCGTCCCAGCGCCCCGGGTTATCAATGACCTTGGTTCATTCTTAAAACTGGCCTCTTACCTACAGTACCTTGAACTTTGTGTTCCTCCTTACAATCTTTCAACCTTCGTCATTGATAACCTCTCGATATCTTCTGTCCAACCGGAGGCAATATTCGAAGCCAGCAGCAGTATCACCGAGAGATTGATGTGCCGTTTTGCACCTGGGCGACGTCACCACAGACTCGACAGGGTTTTGGATTCGTGTAAACAGGGCTTATTGGTATTACATTGGAAGACAGCTGCAGACCTTGTCTTTCACTATACACTAGAGCCATCAACATCACAATGAAGCTCGAATCTATTCTCAACAAGCCGGCCGGACCGAGCTTTTCAGAAACAAGCCATCAAGAATCCCCCACACATACTACTCAACCAGACTGTGATGGCTCACCTTTTCCATTGCCGACTCCATCCCCCGAGTGTGCCTCGTCAAGAACGGTGCGCGAATCTCAAGATATCACATTCCGAACACCATGGGACGCCGGTGGTTATTCGCTAGCGAGGGAAACTGGCTCCAAGACTGCATCCCGATCACCAATTTCTTCCGGCTCACCGCATGAGCAGATGGGACTTTTTGCTGCCGGTGTAGAAGGCTGGCATGTAAGGCATGCGTCGATGGAAACGCCCCCAAGAAGAGCTATGCCTTATCTTCCTTCCCCCTTCTCACGCCCATCTCGGTAAGCTCCTGCCCCCAGGGTCATTGCCGGACGAAAAGCTGATGTAACCAGACGAATGCATTCTGTGTCAGATCTCGATAGAGATACATCAATGGGAAGAAGGTATGCCTGTGGTCCGGGAAACATATTGCTGTCCCTTTGTCCTTGTTCGTTTCGTGCTGTCAGTTGATGCTAATTGCGCAGACACTCTAGTGGCAGGAATCTCTCGCAAGAATATAAAAGGTTGGTATAAATTAAGCTTGCTCAGGTCGTTGTGGAGAGACTAACAGTGAGAAAGACCTAGTTTCAAGGCAGACCATGCTGCCAGCTCGTCAGGCAGCAGCCATCACTTTTCGGATAGTCGAAGCAGTTTCTCGTCGCATTGTTCTTCCACATTCTCCGGGGGCCACTCTAGGTTCTCTTCCCTCTCCACGGCCAGTGGTGCCTACCCCTCTGGGTCAGGAACCATAGATATTCCAGCACTCGAAGCCAGACTTGAGAAACTCCCGAGAATGTTGGCGTCACCTGCATCATCTGACATGACTCTACCTGCGCAAATACATTCGACTCTGCCAATGAGACCACAAAATCCTGCTGATTCATCATTGCTTTCGAAACCACCAGGTCATAAGCACCTTCGAATATCGGAAGATCATGGGTAAGTCGTTTCAATTTCATGCTTGGCATATATAGGTATATATATATATATATATATACATGTGCTCTGCACCTTTTTTAATCAAGAGCGAGTGCTTCTTGCTAGTGCCCCTCATCTCCATTCACAGGCAGCAAACACATCATGTGCGCTTCTGCCTCACCTACGTCCGAGATAGCGGCTATCCTGATTCACGAACGAAACGCAAGATCCTTAGGGTTAGCCGTATTGAAGGTCACGCGATGTGCAGGCTACGCCAGAAACCTCTGACAATAAAGCAAACATTCAAGTCACGACGAGTTAGCTCACACATCACTGTCCCCATCCCTCATTGCCCTAGTTGCTCCCGTTTGCTCTTCTTGATATAAAATAGGCAATGCTTCAGGTCAAACAATTGTGCGCTCAAGCTAGAACCTTCCTTCGAACTTTCCCCCAATCTCCTCCTCGACGGCGCCTCCTGGGCACTCACATCCCTCTTCCTACACCTCATATACTGACTGACGGTGGTCGATTCTCTGCAGGTCTCCTTCAATATTCGAGGCTCGACGCACGCCTGATCGTGTTCACAAGCGGACCATTTCCGCCCCCAACCCTGCCTACGTTTCCAACTCGACAAAAGCTCGAGGCTCTTCCTTAGTGTCATTTGTGCCCACCGATCTGGAGGCAATCCGATCACCTCCTGAGTCTATGATGCCTCGCCCACGTGGAGTGGCCAAGCAGAGTCGTCGAGGAAGCCGCCATGTCGAAATCAGCTCTTCCATGAACCGGCCAGCGGCTTCTGTTCCAGCCGAGATGGGAGGAAGCGACCAAGGCCCAGTTGTTAAGGATTCGGAGAGTACGTTTTACCCTCACTGTCAGTTCGGCCATTCCCAAACTAACCGATCAGGCGTACCACCAAGTGTCTTCGCGTCAGGTGGAAGCAACAGCCGCTTCCTGAACATGTGCCACCGCTTCGGTCTTCCCGTCAATAATCATCTTCGTGGCGGCGATGTTTGTATGCAGGTCGAAAATTGCAACACTGGATCTGTCCCTCGCAAGGTCATTTCGCATTTGTTCGGTCGCAACAAGGTTTGTACGCGTCGTATTCCCGAGCGAGCATGGGTCTGCATGTGCCGAAAACATTATCAGCGACTCCGTTACCGCAAGGGCGCCGAGTTTAGCATGACACAGATGGATATGGTCTATGAGCAGGTTGTCCGGATGATGTTCTGGAGTAAGGGATTGGAGAACGAGGGTTCCTCCAACGCAGAAAACAGCTACATTCGGTCGTGGACTTTCTCAATCCGCAAGCGTGAACTGCGACGCCTTGTCGAGATGAACGGACAGGACCCTCTCCCTCGCTGGATCATACAAGGTCTCGGGTCAGGCAAGACACACGATGACATCCTAGACATTGTCGAGCGTCTTCACCAAGAGATCCAGCAAGGTGTCCTTAGAGACGTCCCTCCTGTAGAATTTCTGCCTGATGTTGTCGATATCCACAACCACTCAACTGCTCAATCACCAGCTCGGTTCAGCACTAATACTTCTGATGATATGGAGTGGAACGGAGAGGTCGGATCTGCTCGCCTCGGTGCATTTGAAGATGGGCATGAGTCGCCATTTGCGTTCACCAAGGATTCTTCGCCATTGGAAACAGTTGAAGAGGAGAGATCGGACTCAAGAAGCAGCAGTGACATGACGGCTTCGCCTGTTGGTACGAATAGGCCTCCGCTTGCGCATGCCTCATCTGGCGCTCTTGGCCCTCCCGGAACTATCCAGCAACAGCAGAGCAAGCCTGAGTTTTCACCTGCCAGTCATGGCGGTTCAGTATCCCAACATCCCTTTGGAATGGCCGTCGAGGCTATTGGCAGACACAGAGACAGCCCCGAGTTGGGTAGTCATGCCTCGTTTTCCTCACCTGAGGTTCGTCATCGTGGGGAGTATCAAGCTCATTTGCCTGACCCACTAGTGAACATCCATCCCAGGCCATTGTAGGGAACTAGGCATGGGCGGAGTTCGTTTGCCGATGTCAGCTCCCAGATTTCTAATGGGATGCCACTAGTTGGCAGAGCGACCATGCTTTTTGATGACGTGGAGTGCTTCAAGGATAACAGCCAGCAATACACGCAGACACTTGGGTTGATGTTGACTGGGGGGCCATATCCTACATACCCTCTTCTTCCGACCAACCGACATTTCGAAGATGCCGATGCCATTCAATTACCCCTGAATGAGAAGCTGCCTGTCGGATATCTCAAGAGGAGGCCCTCAAACGAGTTTGAACAGCAAGGAACCAGCAGATGGAGCTATTCTCTTGCAGCAACGCCCGATTGTTTCTTGGCCACTACTGGCGATTCCCCAGATGATCCCGAGGATTCAGCACATAAAATGGAAGTTTCTACGGAAACTGGCAACACCTCCGTCGGGGTTGACGTTTAGGGACGACCTATTCCGTTCGATGAGAGCTATTATCATCACATATGAGTGCACGTTATTTGGACTCGATGCGTGTGACACGCTGCGAATACTCAAAATTTACCAGGGCGAGGACGAGTACAGTTTGCACTTGACGATACTTGATTTTGGCGTTTCATTCTAGCCATGGGGTAAATAATAAGGACGGAATGTTTTATGGGTTAATATGCTATTTCGGGGTGTGCATTCTGTGGCCCAGCATCACACAATGGTTGCCACAATCAGTCTTATGGGAAACGGTTCGATTTTGGGACGGTTCACAAGTCTATAAACGGAGTCCCACATGCATACACGGAGTTAACGTTGAGGCGCAAACGATTTTTTTTGTTCTTTCGTATTCCTACGCATGGTTTGTTTCGGGGATATATGGGAATAGGTCATGGTTCATGGGAAATACTGGCTATCAACGTTCGCACAGATCGAATGCTTCGCTTTGCGATGGTATGAGGCAATCGTTAGCCTCGATAGAGTTGAAAATTCATTCGCAATATTATCATTTTAACGAATTATCGTTTGCCTGGAGTCCTATCGCGAGCTCCAAATTTTGCAAGGTAGGCCTTGGTGCTAGTCGGATATCTGTGAGAACACACAGGACAGCAAATGTTGTCACTCATGGTACCGCATCAGTCGTTCCTGAACATGACGATACCGCCATCCCAGTCCTTCAACTCCCCGACGTTCGCCCTCGCTACCTCCGTGTAGCCAAATCTCGAGTAGTAGGTGTCCAGTCCCCGTAGTCCAACAAGCCAGGTAGCAACGCCAGCCTCATCAGCCTCACGCAACCCATGCGCGAGCAGCAAGGAGCCAACACCGCCTCCCTGAGACTCGGGATCAACACCAAGACTGGAGAGATACCATGCTGATTTACGGCGAGGTGTATTGATGATTTCTGGTTCAATAGTGGAGAAGACACGATCGTAGATTCCCATACGAGAAGTGTCTGTTGTTGCAGCCAGGAACAGATAGGAATGGAGGTTGAGAATGGTTCTCATGATGGGTGCAGCCCAAGCATCTACATGATCAGTATTGAAAGTTGCCTCAATCCATGCTGTCACCAGAATAATATAATACTTACAAGGTGTTAGCCAGCGTTCTCTAAAAGATAATGATTCCTGAGGCCGATGCCACCAAGTGAATCCCACTGGCTTCGGCTCATCCTGTTCATCAACAACCTCGGCAATGGTCAGAACATAACCTGGCGTCCAGTAACGCATGCGGAACCTATGCATCAGCCATCGAAAGAACGGCCTGGTATCGGTATGTCGCTCCGGGAACATGTAGTCTAGCAAGGACTCTTTGTCAAAACTTTTGGCGTAGAGACCAGCCGTGGCGTGGAGGTCAGAGAGTGTGCCGGGACGAACATGGTAACTGAGAGACATTTTGAAGGAGGTGTTAAGGGTTATTGTTTCATGGAGAGATGGATGGTCGTCGGTTATGTAGTTGAGGGGGCTATCGGAGAATTTCTGAGACTAATGAGTGTGGTTTTTAGGGTGTATCGGTTTCTTATGCAGGATATTGTCAAGATGAGTAGTGATCAGCGCTGTTGAGTAAAGGGTTGACTCTAAGGATCCAGTCGTCCAGTCAAGATATGAATTGAAGAATGATAGACGAAGAAGGCCAACACTTGAGAATGGGAGCCGTGTTGAAAACAATTGCAAGTTATGTTAAGCGAAATGTCGAGTTAATGTATTTGATTGGTCTAGTTACGATACATAATATCCTATTCTCGAGAGATGTTGTTGAAGAATTGTCATAATCGACAAGAATCCACTGACGTTAGCTGTCAACGGCAGTCAATCAATGTCAACTCCCTTTTTTTTCCCTTGCCGTCAACGTCAAGTACCTTCCGAAACAGGGAAGCATTTTTCGCCGAATGACTCAATCGATTTATTTTGTGTGATCTACATCCCCTCTTTCCTTAAGGATTGGATGGATGTGAGCACAAGGACACAAAGGAAGGAGCGGAGAAGAAGTTCGGATCCGAGATTGGTTTTTTTTATTTTTTTTTTTACAACTTGGTTGATATATCCTGCTTACCACAAAGATAAGATAAGATGAGATAAGATGGGATTGGCCTGCCAAATGGTCTCCTTCGGAACATTTTCCTTCTTTCTCAATCGCGACCTATGTAAGACATAATGTTAGTAAAATAAAAGTATACGAAGTCTCCGTCTGAGCAATGAACAGGAAACAAAGATGAATAATCATCGCGGAGGTGGCTTTACCGACGGTCAGAATGACCATGCGTGGCTTCCCACAGATGCAACCCACCTATGGTAAGAAAGGCAACACAGAATCACTCATGGGGGGTGCATTCGGATTTGAGCGATGCAGGTCAGTGATTCAATTGCTACTAAGTACTTATCTGGACAAAAGCTACATTAGAACGTTACCTCCGTTTCGACGTGAACCTAATTGTGATAGTATCACGTCTTGGCGGGTGTAGCAGATGAAAAACGAAGACGAAAACGAAATATACAAAACAGATATTGGCCCCATCGAGGATATAGGACGATGTCTAGGCAGGCACTTCGCCCCTTGGTGGAATTTTCACCATATGTCCTGAATAGGCACACGGATGCTCAATGCATAGCACGTTGTATACGAACACGGTCAAAATTACGTAGTTCGACATCAAGAACGTCCCGGGGGTCTGTCCTGCATGCAACATCCGACCCTTCTTTTTATTTTTTTTTATTTTTTTTTATCAATCTGTCAGGGGTGTTGGGATACTTGATAGATGGCAGTTACTGCAAACTCACCCGTCATCTCCCGAAAACGTCACGCGCGAGGGCATCATGTAGTAGAGCGAGTGAGTGATTGAGATGAAGAAGAGAATGCGGGACTGTCGGGTTTCGGCCCGTTGGACAAGCATGAATGCTACGGGGGCTGTTCCTGTCGAATATCTGGTTCTTGTTGTTGACTTCCTGGATTGACACACCTGCACGTGGTGGTGGTGATGCTATTATTATACCATCAACCTTTCAGGGTTCTTTTGACTGTCTGCCGCAACAAGTAGGTGTAGACAGGAGATGGGGCATATGAAGTATCTAGGATAAGTAACGAGGAATATATACCGCTCGAACCAATACGAACGCATCGGGCGATTAAGAAGCGAAACCCAATATTCCGATTGAAGCTCTTAGCGGGAATAAAGGAAGAAAAATGAAACCAAATCAGCAAACTATGGAGAACGGTGGTCGGATCACAAATGGGAGGATGTCTTTTGATCTCTTGTCCCGTCTTTCGGTATCCTAGAGATGAAGGATTGAACTGGGGCGACAAGGAGGAGGGGCGGATAATTAATTGTCGATCTGGCTGGGGGGTGAGATGCGTAGTTACTGTTCCGGTATCAAGAGTATGGACATGGGGTACTGTATGTAACGCTACCATCCCGGGGGGGAATGAATACTGATGATGACTTAGCAATGATTATATCACCAAAAAGGAAAGATTTTGATCTGTCGTAGAATTTGGTAGATGTTGATATTTAAGCATGCGGTCAGCACCTATCAAATAAACGCATACCGGAGATGCAGTGAGATAATCGGTGTTCGATTTTCAATCTTGACAAATACTCAATGACTGGGACATGGGCACTTTCGAAAACACTCGAGTTTACACGTAGCATATTGTATTTCCAACTGCTTGGTCAACCTATATCTTTCGCAAGTCATCCTCCCTACGATGCTACAGTACTTTCGCATGCCCGGATACATGGGTAAGGTACCCCAGCACCTAGCCCTGGTACCCAGAAAACACAGGGAAGTTGGGATCTAGGCCTAAAAGTCACTAGCCTCCGACGTCGTCATGAGCTGTGGGGAGAGCTCTGCATTGCATGACACCGCTCCAGTGGGAGAGGAAGAGGGGGCACGGGCATGGGTCAGGTTTGTTCCTTCTTGCTTTTGGGGGCCTGGAGTGCTGTAATTCTGACTGCTCACTGCCCTGTGCGCTGACAGCTTGTGCTGTCGGTAGCCAGAAATGCCGTTCCCATAGCGGTCGGGTCCTAACGGTACCGGTATTCCCCCCGCCAAGAGACATCATCCATTGCTTAGCAAAGCATTTACAATCTCTCATATCCATCCATCACTTTGTCCATCTCGATTCTTACACATAAGGGGGGGGGTCTCTCAACAACAAGCCCCCAAGGAGAGGCACGTCGACGTCAGTCGAACTCGGAGTTCCCGTCTCCAAAGCGCAAGCCAATCTTTGAAAAGGGAAGAAAGAGACCGGGGGCGTGCAGCTCTACGCGATTCATTTTTATCCTTTCCTCTCTCGTGCCAAGACAATGACTGGGCTGATTGGTATCTCTGCATTAGTAACGTTGTACTACATGATGCTATCACGAACTAACACCGAGGGCATGGGCCCTCCCCCCTCCCCTTTCCCCTCTCTGCTTTTGCCAGCCTTAACCCACGTCCAGTAATTGGAATCATCTATCATGGAAAGTTCCGTTACTATTTCTGGAGGGCTTGAAAAGGGAAATGGGAGATCTCTTGCAGGTTTTCTTGACTAGGGTCAGGGTCAGCCTGGCTGGGCTGAACGGGCCGATTTTTGACTACCTGATTTCCGCCAAATGTGATGGTACAGTTTAGCTTGCTGGCTGAGGATGGTGAGGACGGATGGGTACAACAACTACAGCAGGGAGAAATATTGTCCTGTCTCGATGGCCGAGAATGTTCAATGGACAGAGACAATCGCAACACACCCACACACAAATCTTTCTTCACGGATCGGAAAGGTGGCGTGCATGCCTATATCGTTTTGTATCGATTTTAAAGTTAAAGAATGCTTCTATGGAATCTAACCCATCTACCCCTCGTAGAGGTTGTCCAAACTTGCTGTATTTCAGGGCACGAATATGCACAACGTAAGAATGTCCATGTGCTACCCGAAGAGGGAAAGCATTTCATCAAGTGCAAAAAAAAAGTACCTAAGCTGAATGAAGCAAGCGTCAACGGCTCTCCAGAATCATGGGATAAAGGAGGGGGGGATGGGGAGATATGACATGGCATGGCATTAGTACGCGGATCTTTTGAGTCGAGGATGTTTGATAGACAGGATACAGTGTTGTAACAATCAAGGCGACAGTATCAATACGACAAGAAGTTGGAATAAGGGCCTTCAACTTACATGGATCATCTGACCGACGCATTATCATATTCATATTCCACACCGAAGGAATTTCAGCCTCTCCCACGAACTGTCTCTGTTCAGCCAGCAAAGCACGAATAATGTCTCTCATTTTGAGAGCCCTCCCCCCTGCCACATTGCTTCTTCTTCTACTTCTTCTTCCTCATCTTCTAAAGCCTTGCTCACCTTACACCATCTTGCCTGTCAACCCCTCCCTACCTCCCCCTCCTTTCCCGGTTCTTATTTGACCGCACTTCCATCACTCATGCACTCTCTCACACGACAGCAGAAAAGCCCCCCCCACAGACCTCAACCACCCACATT
>JABGLY010000073.1:0-118786 GCA_013623525.1 Fusarium dimerum
ACACATAAAACACACACACACAAAACACTTCTTTTTTCTTCTAATTTTTCTGAGCTAAGCATTGCCGAGTGAATTAGTTCCTCTTGTACCTGCGTCTTTTTCTCCTTCCTCCCTGCTGTGCTTGTGGGTATCTGTGTGTATGCGCACACCCCCAGCTGTGTGAATTCCGGTGTAGCCAGGTGTGTGATGAGGGTGGAGGGATGTCCAAGTCACATTTCTTTGGGAGAAGCTTGTTCTTTCTTGGCGGGTGATATTTTGGGACTTTTGCTCCTTGGCTCTGAGATGAGATGGAAGATCTGGTTTCGTCAGTGCTGTTCTAACCTTCGGATTTGTAGTGGGTTCGTCGAGATGAGAATGCTCGTCTCTGGAACACTCCCCCTCGGCATCTCCAGCAAAATGAGCCCAATTTCACCAGACAGAAACTTGTTGTCAATATGACCAGAAATTGCTTGCCCAAGAAATGCAGTTGACTATCAATCTGTCTCGCAGAGCCCAGCCATTGCGAGCTCAAGACGTCAGATCCCTCCCGCTCCCTTGATCGCACAGCCTCATGTCTAACACAAGTCTCTGAATCCTGAAACATTCCCCAGAGAAGAGAGACCTAGTCGAGCTGGACGCATCTCGTCTGGAATTTAGTCTTGCGCGTACTATCTCCACAGCACATCCTTCGTCGGTGAGATGTGTAATGATCCTTCGTTTGGGGGTTGAACGTGCGGCCATTGAGTGGGTTTCCGATGTTGTTTTGCACAAAATTTGGGACGACGAGAGGGATGAACGCAATTGATCCTGGATCCTTTACCTCTATAATCCTGAATGTGGGGAGAAGGATTGAACGATGCAATGGACAGGACAAGCTCGGGGAGTCCAGAACATTGTTCCTTCATTGATTGCTTCTCATCTCAGTGGAAGAGATGAACTCGCTGTGCCTGGTTGAGAACACGCATTCATGTCGACGCTCAACTTGATGATTACGTGTAGCCCACAGTGATGCGTCTGATGCATATGCTAGGTAGTACTGTGTTACATCAACAGCGCGCCTTACGTCTCCTCACGTACTCTCGCTTTCGCATCCTCCAGGGCTTTAAATGCTCTTTGGCGACTCTTGCTGAACAGTCCTTCAAGCAGCGAACGCGCGGTAACATAGCCATTGACGTGGTCATCTGCAAACTCAACGTCGCAACTCCCCGCCATGCGCCTTGACACCCTGATAGCCTCACTGAGCATATCACCACCCAGGCCGCGTCCACGGTATCTCAGTCTTGTTGTCCATGCTCGGATGTACGCCTTGTTCGATCCGGGACTGGCACTGGCACTCGGCAGACGGAGTACAAGAGCCGCGATAATCTCATCGCCGAAGCGGGCCCCAATGATGGTGTCGTCCTCGCCGGCTGGGGTCTTGAGCCATGTCGTCCAATTAGTCTTCTCAGCGATGCGGATATAGTGACTGGTCAGGTAGCGTATGATTGAGAGGTATGTGAGAGTGACGGCAGAGTATGTAACGAGGATTGTTCCGATGTCAGGTTGTCTGATGAGGGAGTGGATGACAGCGAGGGAGGTTGCGTATATGGATAGACAGATAGGATGGAAGATGAGTGCTTGGGAAGTGACTTGTCGCTGCTGAGCGACGCTGTCGGCGATCAATTTCAGGGCATCTCGTTTATCGATGGGGTTGGACAAGATGTCAATTGACAGAGGGGGGAGGTCGGGATTGATGGTTGACATGAGGTGATGTGAGGAACTGATGGTCGTCTGTGATAGGCAGGGGCAGAAATCAGTATCGTAAATCTTGAGTTGTTCTTGGTGTGATTGAGTCAAAGTATGCCATGAATCTGATTGATGCTGAGGTTGTGGTTATGACATGATGAGCCGATTATAGCTCAAGTGGTGATTCCTGGTCTAGGTTAGGTTGGACGAGTCGACGATGTGGATTATTGTCCTGATGTTGTAGGGAGGATGAGATGGGCAGATTCATCCAACCTCGAGGCCAGTGTTGAATAATTCTACAAAAGCGGGAGGCGGTGATGGTGATGGTGATGATGCCTTGTTGCGTTGAACGTTGTTCACTCAATCAACATACGTGATGTTGTTGCGCGGATCGGAATGATGGTGTTTCCGTACCCGCTTCCAGCAGTAACCCACTGAATGTGTTCATTGAAACAACACTTGGAGGGGTACAGGTTAGGTCATAGGATATCATCATGACAAGGAGCAGGATCACTATAAAACAGATGGATAAAAGATCGGTTGCATAAGCGAAGGAAGGGTGATATAATATAAAGGGTATAATAACAAACTATCCAGAACATTCGTTCCTGTTTATCGCTGATCCAGCCTTGTTGCCATCCTCCAAGACAATATTATCCGAAAACACCATTAAGAAAATAAACCCATCGCCAGTTCCGTGTAAAAAAACAGCCCGTGGGTTCTTTACTCCTTCTTACCACCAAACAATCCTCCAACATAGCTTCCAGCGCCCTTGACACCCTCAGCAGTCGCGTTCGCAGCACCCTTTCCTCCGTCGACGACAGTGCTGGCCGTGCTGTTGACGGCACCGGCGCCGGGGATGTTGGATGGGGCATAGCCGCCCTCGTCATCACGACCCTGTCGCTCGGCTCGGTTGACGCCCTCCTTGGAGACGAGATCGCCGACGGGCTGGAGGAGACCGCCTTGGCCGACCTGACCGGCGGCGAGGTTGTGGACGCCGTCTTGAAGGGTGTCTACTTGTTCGATGTTTGTGACTTTTGTCTTGTCGAGGTTGTCTACAGCATCTCATGTTAGATTATACTCGAGAGATGGAGGTAGGTACTGAAAAGAAAAGAGGAATACATACCCTTGGCGGCATAGCTAGCCTTGTTGTCCTTTGTGAACCATCGGAGGTAAACGTCTTCCAACCAAGGTACCCATTTCTCGTACTGGCTGTTGTAGGTGGATTTGGCGTACTCCATTTTGAATGATTTATCGATATATAAAGATGGTAAGAAAGTATATAAAATTGCAATATAAATGATCTAGATGTATTTGATAGTCTGAAGAAATTCCTAAAATCGAGAAATAATACTCTCATTTATACCATCTCTTCATTCTACCATCCTTCACCTCCAACACCTGATCCTGACCCCCCCGTTTTTTATACGTCATCCAGCACACCTTTCTCAAGGTCCTACTTGTGCTTTTTTTTCTTCTTTGAAACACTGCTAAGAACCAAACCTCATTGATGTCTGCAAATTCATCTGCAGCGTGATGCCATCTTGGGTGTTCCAAGTTGTGGCGGGTGCAAGTGACATCCTTGTCAAAACCGGTTCTTGAAGGCTGGCAGACGTCATAATTGGGGAAGTTTGAGGAGGGTGCTTTTGCCACACACACAACATGTGGTTGGAGGGACTCGTGGCTAACGCTGCTTGAGAGATGGGGTTCGTTGACAAGAGACGAAGTTGTGGTTGAGATATGATAACTTTGATGCGTCTGACTTGATAAGAATGATGTTTATTTTATTTAATGATATTCTATTTTGTTTTTCTTATTTCTCTCTCTTTCTCTCTCCCAATGCCGTCTTTACGAGCCTTGACCTATTGTCCTCCGTCAGGGTTTAAAGTGATGAATGACAGGGGTCACATCTTGATCTTCACCCACCCAATAACATCATGCGCCCCTCAGATTAACTGTCCAGTTTCAACACAGTGTCATCCAACATATCTAGCATACTTCACAAATTCCTCATCCTCTCTCAATTTCTCCAAATCATCATCCCGTAGACAAAACTCCCCGGCAATCTCTCCGTCCAATCTCTTTGGCATGAGGTACATCAGTCCCTCGACAGGCACAAAACTTGGCCGTCGCACCGCCTCTGGCTTTCCGAGTCCCAGACCGAAATCTTGGTCGTAGCAGTCTACCTTAGCCCAGGAACTAAACATGAGCCCTGTGGCTGTGTCAATGCCGGCCACGACTGAAAACTTGGATTTGTCGCTTAGTCCGTCCAGATATGTTGCGCTGGACTGTGTGTTATACCGTATTTTCTCGGCGTCCAGCTCAGAGCGTAGTTGTGAGGCAATGACTCCCAGAGGTGTCTCAACGAGTTGCTGCATGGTGCTGTCGTGGTATGTCATCGTCTGCAAGAGACCCGGGTAACCGCTGGGAGCGCCAATGAATGGCCGCGCGTCGATGGCACGGGATAGGTTTGTCTTTGTTGACGCGCTGTAACGAGTTAGACGGACACGTGTGACGGACTGCCAGACCAGGGCTGTTAAGGCATCATCGGTGGATATAAATCCCGAGCCCTGCATTGTCTTGGATGCGTCCGATTTGAGTTGCGACAGTGATTCAGGGCTGAATGAGAAGCATGTCCAGCTTGCTTTGGCAGGTACCTGAGGTTCCTTCACCTCTGGGGGAGGCTTGGGAATAACGTTTTCAATCTCGGGACCTGGTTTATAATTATCCAACAGGGGGATAACAGTTTCGCGGGCCATGTTCATGGTTGTAATCTCATCGTTGGTCAGTGTTTGCCCACGACATGTCTTTGACAGCAGTCGGATGATTTCTGCTTGGCCGATCATGTCCATGGCGGCGTGGTGGCCATTAACCGTGAGGATAAGACCGCCTTGGATCCAGTTGATCTGCACTAGAAACACGGGCTCTGATTCTGTTGGAGCGATAACTGTTTGTCGGGCGGCAATGACATCCTCATGTAACATGCCCAATGGGAAGTGCGCTTTTCGAAGTCCCTCCATCGTAGGTGCTGAAGAGTCATTCCTTAGGTCTTTGATGACGAGCTGTGGTATCTTATCCAACGGCTTGATCTTCCTTGTTGAGGCACCAGTTTCATCTGCTTCGCTGATGACCTGACCAGCAAGCCAAGGCGACGAGGAGGCCAAGCGCTCAAGACCAGTCTGTAACGTGTTTATGATGGTCTGGTCGAGAGATGAATCTGATAGAGGAAAGCAGAAGCTTAACTGAGTATAGAGCCTCATCAAGGGTTGTTGACCAAAGATGTCGAGTTTGACATCAAAATTGGAAGCCATGGTGACGGCAGAAGAAGAAGAAGAATGAATCCGATCAAGTTGACTATGCTGTGTCATTAAGGATTGAGAATGTCCCTGTGAGTATCTGCGCAAGAGTCAAGAGTCTTTTTGTAGTTGTTGAGTTGGCCTACATGAAGAGAATGTTAAATGTGGAACGCTGGGATTGGATCATGATGAGTCGAACAATGGCATTTCCACGTCGGGCTTAGTTGGTGGGTTTGTGGAACGACTAATATCAAGGAGCGAGACATGGGGTTGTGAGGGGAACCATTTTCAACCTTCTTCTAGACCCTCAACTATGAGAGAGCATTGTAAATCCCATGTCCACTATACTGTTCCATCCTCTCTCATGCTACCATAGCCCATGGCAATGCATAGTAACTGACCCCTGGTAGTCTTTACTCAGTAGAAAAAGAGTCATCAATGGCTTCCATCATCCGTCTTCTCTCCCACATGTCCATCTGACACACCCTTATAGCCCTGACCAACTCATGACACGCCTCAAAAATCCTGTCATGATTCCACCCCACCAGATCCTGCAACCAGGTTGATGTATGCCCCGCCGCCTGTTGTATCTCCCCGTGACTCATGGCCAGGACGAAATCATGAAGCGCAAACAAGGCGACCTGGACATCCTCACTCCTGTGGAAGTTTTCATGCACGAGCGGCCGGAACACGTCGATGATGTCCTGTCTTCGGTATCGCAGGTGGGTTGGGTCGTCTTCCTCAGCAAAGTGAGCGATGAACATGTCTTGGGCGCGGTCGACGATTCGGACAATGTTTTCGGTCTGGTTGGTGGTGTCGCTTCGAGCTCGGGAGAGGACGATGGCGAGGAAGCCCTGGCGCCAGGCGGTCCAGAAGTCTCGTCTTTGGGAGGTTTCAAAGGTGATGGTTGACATTCTACGTAGTGTGTTAGTATGACATGTGGATGAGTGGAATTCACATACTCGATAGCTTCAAAGGGTGATGAAAGTGAATGCTCAGATGGTTATGTTGCTGTAAAGTGAGGAAGTGTGTCAGTATGGAAGATTCTCTTGAGATATATTTGTTGCAGAACAAATAAATACAATGATAATAAAAGTCATTGTCCCAGGACAATAGGCTTTTCATACGTTTGTAGTTTGGGTCACAAACATAGAGGCATTCCCACGTGAAAGTATTAAGCAAACAGGGATGGCCATTTAAAGTCGAACAGTAATATATACACGCACGTTTGTGTAGGGACATAATAAGTTGGGGAAAAATCAGTTTGTTCTGTATTAACTAGTGTTGAATCTAGCTCAAACTTGTCAACCTCTTATCAGTAAGTAATGTTCGCTCAACAGATGTTGAATCTAGCTGATGCATTACAATACTCTCAGTTGACTGGAGACTCTTATCTAGGGATGCCTAGATACTCAAACTCACCTCGATCTCTCATCCAGGGATGCCTGGATCACTCACCTGAAATCACCTCAGTGAAGTCTTCCGTCCATCCACTGATCAATAGCAACGGAAAGCTGTTGAGCGGCATCAATGGCGCTTTCAGGGTGCCAAATCTGCCGCAAAGCCAAAGTCTGGGCGTTGCTGGATTGTCGAGATCGGATAGCCATCCAGAAGGCAAAGTCGTTCAACATGCGAAAGGCAAAGAAGATGCTTGCGCGAGTGTCGAAGGCGAGACGGGGCTCTCTCATGATTCGCTCGAAGAGAGGAACGAAGCTCACGATGACGTTCTCATGCGCATGAAAGTGTTCAGTGCGGGTGAGGAAGTCATCCATCATGGACTTGACCATGTCGGGGATACGCTCAATCTCCTGAGGAGTCATTTGGCTCTGCTTGATGGCCATGGTACGGAACAAATACTCAAAAGGACCTCGCCAGTAGTAGAAGTTGTTGCCTCGGTTGCGGTTCCAGCTGCACCAGTTGGGTTCAGACTGGCAGGTTCGTTCGACACTGCAGAAGATGAAGACCTCGTCGTCGAACCGCAGCGAAACAGAGCCGTTCATCGCGTTGACGGCGAGAATGGGCTGGTTGGAGGTCGCCATGGTGAGGAGGCGGTACAACTCAGTTCCTGAATCTTGAGTCTTTTGCGTTGGGTGTCAAGGTCTTGATCTGAGTTGTTTGCCTGAAGATGTGAATGTCGATGGTTTGATCGATTGCTGACCATGCGATTCCATGGCCATATATTTATATTAGGGATACTGTGGTGTTGTTGTGTGAACACAGGGTGTTCGGTGAGAGTATTCGGGAACAATGGCGTTGTACTCAATATAGAGCGTACTGGGTATGGAACAATGTCTGGGAAGAGAACAATGCTTTGTTTTTGACTTTGTTCTATGTGAAAGTAGCAAAGGCCGGAAAAACCACATGCGAAGGAAGATGCAGAAAGATTATGATCAAGTATGGCCTGGACTCTTGGTGTGAGCACCAGCGCAACTTCTCAGTTCTACTTGATATACTGTTTCGTTTATGAATAGGTCGGATCTTTCCCCAATCAGCAAGTGACCAGGCGGGCCTGAGTGATCATGTAAAAAAGTATTGCTGAGAAATTTTGACGCCTGTCTGGAGAATAACTAGGAGGGACTGAACAAAATAGACTGGCGAACGGAGAGATGAGCGAGGAGGGAGAGACGAAGGCAGATTAGCAGAACTAGAAGGATCGAATGGTTGTTTAACAACGGTACGCAATAGCCAACGAGATTAGCCAAGACAAATGCATGATCATTCTCTCTATACCACATGAACAAGTTGGTATACAGAAGAAGTGAGAGGTCTGTACAGGTACCGGAAAGGAGGTCAGTATGTCTGGCAAAATATATCAGCCTGGACCCTGTACAGAACATAACGCAATAAAATAGGCTGCACTATCATGACCGATTGCTATGCAGCTATTGATATTTACTCAGGCAACATCACTATTGTATAAATGAGACATGTGTAGAAAGGGAAATTTGTCAATTTAGGTGATATGATAGCAACTAATCCATCTCAAAACTCCGTCCATAACCCAAACAAGAACTCTTTACTAATGTACACTACTATCCATACACTTACTTACTCGTACGTTATCGTACGCCTACGTCAGTAAACCGGAGGTCTACTTGTCTAAAGCCACTTACTTGGCAACAGAAGAGATCCATTCACTCATGGCACCGCTGATGCAGTGAGCAGCACGAACAGGCTCAGCAGAGCCCATCAATCGACAGACCAAAGCGGTGCTTGGAGAGGTGCTCTCGAAAGCCAAGATGCTCAACCACATGGTAAAGTCGCTCAAGCATCGGAGAGCTCGGAACAACTTCATGGGTCGGTTGATGGGAAGAGTTGGCTCTCGTAGAATTGCGCGACAGTGAGGCATGAAAACGTCGAGGACTTCCTTCTTGACGGGATGTGGGCCCTTGAAGGAACAAAAGTCGTCGAAAACGTTACGAACAATGCTGTTCATGTTAGCGATGTCGTTCAAGTTGAGGCCCTGATGGATGGCCATCTCGCGGAACATGTACTCGATGACCCCGTCCCAGACGTAGATGTCCTCGCCTCGTGAACCGCGACTCATCGGTCGGGACTCTTCACCTGGCCATGTCATGGTGAAGGCGAAGGTTTCGTCTCCGAAGTGAAGGACGGGGATGTCGAAGGTGTTGACCGAGAGACGGATGGTGTCCATCTTGGCGGTGTCGGTGTACGAGAAAGACATGTTTCCACGGATCGAATTTGACTTGACGTGAAGGTGTCTTTTGTACATTCGTGACGAGGTTGGAAGGTTCGGGAAGAATCGAGGGGGATGATGTTTATATACTGTTTCAAGACAGATCTTGTTCTCTGAGCAAGTCTGGTTTCAACGGAGATGTTCTTAAACAGCGGTGTTGTTTGATGTACATATATGGATCGTTCATTCTTCAGTCTGGTTTTTGATATCCGAAGAGGAGATAACAAGTGATCAATAATTCAGATTTCAGATTGTATATCTTGGACTGGTCTGATGTAGTCATGGCTGGGACAAAGGGTGGGTTGAAGTATGTGATGAATGGACGAGCAGAAGGTTCATTATCTAGCGGCAATCAAAGCAACAACGTGTGCATACCAGATTTCTATCGGAATGGACATGATGCAGCAATTTATACAAAACCCAGTCGAGTATTATCCGACAGTGATAAAGAACTTGATCTGAACAGACGCTGGCATTCTTTGTCTTTACGCTATGTAAGAATACAGCTGGGAGAACAGCACCTTTGTCATGAGTTCTTATCATTTGTACAAGTAAAATGATCGAAGCTCCGTTGAAACACCAGTGAAGAGCAATCACTTGTTCGTGGTCTTCGTATGTCGACATCAACAAACGGAATCTGATCTATCTTCCACCGTTCCAAGAACATGCCTGTGCTGACCGCAACTGGAACCAAAACCATAACGTTAACTATGGCTAAAAGAGAATTTCCCTGAACGTTTGCATCCCACAAAGACCAGGATTCCATCCATTGTTACCCCTCACACAAGTCGCACAAACGAGGCTCCCAGGGTGTATATGCATGGTAATAATCAGGCTCTCACCAGTTTATGGAGAACGAAAAAGAAAAGGAAAACAAAATCAGCCGCATGCTGCATCTGCACAGTGACATGAACCAGGAGGCGAAGAGGTGTTACCTTGTGACCAAGCCAGGGGGGTGATATGGCGCCCGAAGCTGATGCAGTGTCTTGGATGTGTGTCCAATAATGTTCCTTGCCAACCGCCCAATTTCCAGCTCTGGATGCGACGACATTGGGGGGCCGAAATCCTGCTGATAATCCTTGGTAATGCAGAATTCAATAAATTTTATCAGCCGCAAATGGGGTTGGTGGTTAAATGATGTGCTTGTGCCAGGTCACATATGGTTATACACATCGAGAGACGTATGCCATTCGATGTCTTGAAGGACCGAAGTAATACTCACACATCTTTGAGTAACAAGTCCCAGTCAGAAAGATGGTCTTCTGTGACGCTTTGTCTTGTTTTAAGGTACTTCCTTTATCACTATCACTTGAGGACAAAATCATTGATGATGGAGTGGTAGCCAAGCAAGTCGAGACAATCAGCCTCGAATTCACCTCCCAGTCAGAGTGAAGATCGCCAGGCGACTCGCCTGAACGAAGAACCATCCAACACGGGGAGCGGTGCAGAAAATGGTGGGATCCGTTAAACAATCGTGTGTCGAATTGCACTGATCTGATTGATCTCTTCCAGGACGATTGCAGCCCGAGACTCGTCCGAGGAGTCAAGACTCGACAAAACATGAGCCGTCTGCTTCGTCTGCCCAAATTGTGCCCATCCCAGGAATAAAAATCGACGCAGAGTCCATCGACCAGACTAGCAACCATAAGAATGGTACCATCTACGAATGTATCACATTTCCTCTACTGACATGTATCTGCTTAGGCTCCTCTCAAGGCTTATCAACACCCCCGTCGTCTACTCAAATACAAACCAACAGCTCTCAGAAAAGGGCGTTGAGCTCGAGAATCTACCAGGCCAGAGTTGTAGCAGACGGTAAAGAATTCATCCCCAAAGACGTGATGGACGAATTCACCTGTAGGGATGTCATTGAGGAAGAACTCAGGTCAATCAACACCGACGAAGACAAACTACAGCCTCTTGTCGATTATATCCTAACTCGTCCAGCCACCAAAATCTTTCTTATACTGATACGATGCAAGCAGCTGGAAAGATTAGAATCTCTTTGTAAGGATGGCTTCGCTGATGAGCATCTACCCATTGAACTCGACCTGGATGATTGCCCTGCTGAGTACCAAGTCAAGAGCATGTCCAAAACACCGCAATCTTCGCCCACAAGATATGCCTGGCCGAGCTTCTCGGAATGGGAGCCGGTTCCGCTTGAGACTTTTGAGCATCGACAATGGTGCTTCCTTGCCCCTGTCTTCATTGACGCAAAGTTCAGCTACAAGCTCAATCTGAAATGTCCCCTACCTTTCACTGCCCAAGAACATGCGGGTCGATCAGGAGCCTTTGGGCAGGTATTTAAAGCAACGATTCATCGAGCACACCTCCCTGATTTTTCTCAAGTAAGCATGTACAGTTTTGAGACTAATGCCCTTGCTAATGGTGTCCAGACAGGTAGACGGAGGATGGACAAACATGGCCACTTTGAAGTAGCCGTCAAGCAAATGATTAATGGTGCCGACGGATACTACGAACGCGAGTTCATCAACCTGGATATTCTGCGACAACTCACGAACAGCCATCTTATCAAACCCATCGCTGCTTATGAGAGAGAAGACGCAAGTTGTTTCCTTTTCCCCTGGGCTGAAGGCGGAAACCTTCGTGATTTCTGGAAACAGGATATGAAAAATCCACCTCCGGCCAGAGATGACGAGCGCCTACTCTGGGCTATCGGACAGATGCGTGGGCTATGTGGGTGTCTCGAAGAGCTACACAAGAGAGGAACGCGTCATGGGGATGTAAAACCGGAGAACATCCTCTACTTTCAGCAGGATGACCAAGATGATCGGGTCCTTTACGGCGTGCTCAAAATCACTGATGTCGGACTGGCAAAGTTCCACGAGGAAGTGACGTCGAAGCGTCAGGAGAAGACAAGCACAAGCATGGGCACGACACGATATGAGCCGCCAGAGTTTGGGGATAGTAAGCCGTGGCCCAGAAAATACGACGTCTGGTCCATGGGTTGCGTTTTCTTTGAGTTCTTCATCTGGCTGTTCTACGGAAACGCCCAACTTACCGAGTTGGGTACGCGCTTCACGCAGTACTGGGAGAAGAAGAATGGGAAGGCGGCCATTAACTCGGAAGTGCAGCTATGGATCAACCATGTCTCCCGGAGTTTGAGATGCGATCAGGTTGCATCGTCGGGAGAACTCAACGCCCTACAAGAGATCTTCCTCTTGATCACACAGCAAATGATGCATCTGGATAGTACAACCCGCGCGGAAAGCTCGTTTCTGCATGAAAAGCTGAGTAGAATCCTGGCCAAAGCGGAGAGTTCACCGAGTTATCTATGCGATGATGGGCTGTGGAATCACTTACGAAGCCAGAAAGTCCCTACGGGGAGGGCTAATCTCCAGATTCCCGGAAGACGATCGCCACTGTCCCAAGTGACAACCATAAGCGACGGCAGTGATCAGAACGTGACGGATATAAGAGTACCTGTTTTGAATGCGCAGGCTGCAAGTGAAGTAAGTTGACTATCGATTCATGGACTGATATATACTAACTCGCGCAGTATGTGAGTTCATCCGTACCATCAATAAGTCGTTCATATGTACTAACATCACGCAGAATGTAGGGAACTACTAGCTAAGGGCAATGTGAATTACGAGCTTGTACTGATTATTTGATAGATGGTCAGTTGAGTAACTTACCAACAGATGTGCCTTCTAATCAAGTTCCAGCCTGTAAGTCAATTGCCTCTGATGTATACTATTCGTACAGGACTAAACCTTCTAGCAACTGCAAAAACTCAAAGATGAATGGATATCAACAGTGGATAGGAATATTGCTCGTCAACTGTTCTACCGGCCAGGTCGGACACCTCAAGCCAGTCAACCAGCAACAAAACTCTGCAATGGTTGCGAAAACCTCGACATATGGGCCCCGGGCTTCAAGTTCCCTCTCAGCGAAGCTAAAGCGAAATCGCAGGCTTGTGAACTTTGTCGTCTTGTCTACAATAGTGCCTTGGAATTGAGCACTGAAGAAGATATTGATGACTTGGAGATTCTCCGAGAGGGGTCTTGTCTTAAAGCTGGTCGAGATGGCCGCAATATCCTTTCTCTTTATGTCGACCCAGGTACTATACTCTCTAACCCACAACGACTTGAGAACTAGACTGACAGCTATAGGGAGTCGAGCATCTACCCCCTCATCTGCCCAACGAGGATATCCTCAGGTATCCCAACCTGGGGCTGGAGCTCAGATCGCTTTACTGAAGCAATGGATTCACTCATGTGACACTTCTCACAGTCACAACCTCATCTCATCAACCACCAGACCCCCAACACGTCTCATTGATGTAGGCGACCCAAACGACCCCGCCGCTAACCAGGTTCTCCGCCTCTGTAACGGTGAAGATGTTGGGTCATGTCGATACATTGCGCTCAGCCACTGCTGGGGCCAGGGTCCAAGGTTCTGTACTTACAAGGACAACATTAAATCCTTTCGCCTCAGTATACCCTTTGATCAGCTCCCGCCAAGTTTCCAAGACGCAGTTACTATGACTAGAAGCCTTGGCGAACGATACTTGTGGATCGACTCTCTGTGCATTATTCAAGGTGACAACCAAGATTGGGAAACTGAAGCTGGGCGGATGGAGAGTGTCTTTAGTGGTGCGTACTGTGTCATCGCTGCGAGCTCTGCATCTTCCTCAGCTGATGGATTTCTGCGACATGCTCGTCAACCTCGTGAGACGGTCCAATTGGAGACTGGGTCAGGGATCACGACGTATGTCTGCAGAAATATCGATGACTTTCAGCAACATGTCCAAGAGTCACCCCTCAACAAACGAGGGTGGGTTCTGCAGGAAAGGGCGCTGGCAAGAAGAACGATTCATTTTACGTCGACCCAAGTATATTGGGAGTGCGGTAAAGGCATCCGTTGCGAGACGTTGTCGAAGTTGAACAAGTGAGTCACATAACAACCCCTGATGACCATCTACTAACAGATATCTAGCCCCAAGGCTGCATTTTTGGGTGACTCTGACTTTCCAAATTCTGCCTTGCAGTATTACAAGGCAGGGAGAATCATCTATTTCCAAGACCTGTTTGAGAAGTATTCAAATCTGAACCTGAGTAAAAACACGGATCGGTCAATTGCCATTTCTGGTCTCGAGGAGAGGCTCATCAAGACACTGGATACTAAAGGGGGGTTTGGTGTTCTTGATATCTATCTTGAGAGGAGTCTCTTGTGGAAACGGTCATCTTCCCAGTTTCTGACTCCAATCCAGTATCCGGAAAACAGAAGAGTTCCGTCCTGGTCTTGGATGGCATACGACGGAGGCGTTACTTTCCTTACCCTCCGATGGACCACGTTGATTGGGTTAGGGAGTGTGAGTCACCTTTTGAAACGAGCAGTGCAGGCCAGGGGAGGAATTACTGGCAGGCAAAGGGGAGTGGAAGACAGTATGGTCTTGTGGCGAGAGCGAGGAGGATGAGGATTACATCTCTAGA
Source organism: Fusarium dimerum (assembly GCA_013623525.1). NCBI lineage: Eukaryota > Fungi > Ascomycota > Sordariomycetes > Hypocreales > Nectriaceae > Fusarium > Fusarium dimerum. The sequence goes on from JABGLY010000073.1 coordinate 14,157, forward strand.
GGACGTTCCTGAGATTGTTTTCGACTGTAAGCAGCATCCTCTGGACGATCTGAGATGTGTGGTGTTGGGCAAGACTAGGCCTGAGTCAGGGCGGGAGGAAGTCTGGTATGTCTTGATAATCCAGAGGCTGGGTGCTGCTGGTTCGAACAAGTACGTGAGAGTTGGTGTAGGTCAGTTGCTAGGGGAACATATTCTGGGGGAAGATCAGAGGGTAGAGATTGTTTGAGATGCTTGTATTCTGTTGAGAATCATTGCCGTCTCGAGTCATGTCAAGGAAAATCCTGTAATCCATCCGTACTCATTCATATCCAGTCCAGTGCCACCGCTGGCTCAACACAGTCCAGTCCGTATCCCAAAGCTATTCCTGCCAGCCTAAAAATCCAAAACTCCATATCAACGAAAGTCAGATATCGCCAAACATTATCCATTATTCAATCGTCACAGCGCAGCATAACCAAGGTCCAAGATAATCCCATAAACCATCATCATATCTACTGAATCATATCTCATTTCCAACGTATGTAGCTCTGGTCTCAGCTTGTTCAGAAAACAATAGACCTGTGTGTTTTGTTCGACAGTTGTGCCTTGTCGACTCGGATCATGTAAACGTTGTGTCTCATCTCGACGGTGAATCCTCCAGAGGGGAACTGTCGCTTCAACTCTCGCAGTAAGTGATGAGAGCTGACGAGACTTGTGTGGATGTCTATCTTTGCGACGGAGTCATCGCCAGGTCTGGTATTGGGGACGGCCTGTCGAGGTGTTTCAGGCTCTTCGCAGTTGGCAGACATTGCGGTTATAGAGTGGTCGGTTTGCTGTGAGATAGTATGAATGGTTGATTCAAGTACAGATAGATGTATTCGGTGTTACGATGTAGTCTTTCGATTGACTGTAGTTATGATGCTTTATCTGTAAATGTTGAGTTGATGATCTCACGTTTGTATGTTGTGCTAAGGATTTTATAATGAAAAACAAGGATGACATCTGAGGAATGACTGTAATAAAAGCCTCAGCGGCTATGTTGCCACAGCCTAGAAAAGTCCTTCGGAACAGAAATCACGCTGACATTGTAATTGGGCCTGTGAGGCTGTCATACGGCTTCCGGCAACAATTTGCAGCAAAGTGCATAGGACAAAGGCGGTGCAGTAAAGAGGGTTGTCGAGATAGCCTGTTTTTCCACGCCCCAAATGTTGATCATCTGCCAATAAAGTGGCTTACCAAAAGGATGCCACGCTGATAAGAGATTTATTGGTTCGCATGGTATTTGTATTTGTCAAAATGGAAAAACACAAGTTTGACAGGCAGATCTGTCATGACTGGGCCAACGGGACAGTGTCTGAGACATCCAACACCACTGCCACCTTTTGTCGACCAAAACACCCCTGTCCGACGCAACCAAACATGAAGAACAATTGTGACACTGGGGGCTGGCTGGCTGGCTTGTACATGCATTTGGGGGCTATGCATGCTCCCGCCCGAGTCTGATTCTCGACCCGGCTGTGCTTTATCCTTTGGCCCCCTCCAGCTGAACAATTCTGTAGTTACATTGTCTTGTCATTATGAATTTGAGAAATAAGGCTGTGGATGTGAATGTTTTTAAAGTGATTTTATATGACTGTTTGCGCACTGCCAGCTCTGAAACTGAAATTGACTTGATATCTCTTGATGCCTCGACTCGCTCTCGTCTGTCCGCACTGAAACGGACAAGCCCTGCTCTTGTGTGTGTCATATTCTAAGATAAGAGGCCTCAGCACCTGGCCGTACTGTAAGACCCCGACGCATGATTTGGTGGCAAAATGGCCTCGACAGCGCATCAACAGAATCAACTGCCGAGAAATGCATTACTAGTGCCCAATCCCAAAGGCCAGTCCAACTTCACGAGTATCCGTTCGCCATCTCCAGACAATGAAGCAGCTGGTGCTACTGCACGACCTGATCTTGGAGGCCCCTCACTATTTGATAACAACGACCAGTTATTTGCAAAAAGACGATCACAGGGGAAGAGATCAGACGCTGGCCACTCTGAGGCGACAAGTTTTACTCATATTCACGATGTCTGGGACAAGGGTCTTGAGGCGTACCACAACTGGGAAAAGAAGTTATCGAGGCCTGCTCATTCGCCGTCGGTCATTCCGCCGAGCTCTACCGAACCAAATGTCAGTACTGTGAGCCGTCTGCTGCGCCGTTCGTATCAGAACTCCGCCACTAGAACTGGCCGTTTCCTGCCACTGGACAGACTTGCAGGGCTTATCACGTTCCCTGTCATTGTTAAGTTGCTTCACGATGCATTTCCTGATGAAAAACAACATGTTATCCGATATTGGGCTGTTGAGACGTTGGGAGAGCCAGGGCCTGATGGTTGGACAACGCATCCTCCGAGACGTATAATTTTTGCTATTCTCATTTTGACGAACAGAGTGACTCTCATAAGAGACTTCATCGAGGCGGAGATTGAGGACGCAGACCTTCCACTTCGTTTTGAATATAATTTTGACGGTCCCGATACGATCACAACTATTTACACTAGACATAATGACACTCAGCCAGAAGCCTGCTTCAACCATTGGACAGATGAGGATTCGGTGTCGTTTGGTGATCGTCAGGAAGAAGTTTTTGCCCCATTCTTCGAGTTCCCAGGAAACATCCCGTTCTTCTATACACTTGGAGAAAAGACCATCTTACCGTTCACTGAATATGCGAGGCCGACTCGTAGTGGAGAGGCGATGGTGATCAAGGCGAAGATTCACCCTGCTCATCATAACTATGGGTATGGCAAGGTAAACAGTCGACACTCGGTGACTAACTACCAAATTTTTGTAAGCTAACCTGTTGGCTAGGACAAGTCCTACGAATATGTCGCCGTCAAGAAACTCAACTCTCAAGATCCAGAAGTCCACCGCAAAGAAGTCGAAGCCTTGGAAAAGCTCGGGATTAGGAAGCCTGGTCTGGGAGCGACTCATCTTGTCCCGCTTGAACTGACGTATAAGCATGGTCAAGAATATTTTCTTGTCTTTCCATGGGCAAACGGCAATTTGAAACAGTTTTGGGAAGCAAATCAAAACCCTGACGCAAGTGAGCTGTCCAAAGCACTATGGTTTGTTAGTCAGTGCCACGGTATATCAGGTGCTCTGATGAGAATCCATCGTCTGAGAACAATACCAGAATGGCAACGCAACATGAACATAGAATCAGAAGCGTCGTTCCAGTTGGCGGACAGTAAGAGGTATGGACGACACGGCGACATCAAGCCCGAGAACATTCTCTGGTTCGAGAACTACGAAGGACGAAAGAACTATCTTGTAATTTCCGACTTCGGCCTTACTCGATTTCACAATGCCAACTCCAAATCTCGCGTCAACCGACGGGATGTTGATGGGAACACCACCACGTATACGCCGCCCGAGTGGTTCCTGAACGAGGACATATCTCAGAAATACGATATCTGGTCTCTCGGATGCGTGTTTTTGCAATTTGTTTCCTGGATACTTGTTGGGGCGACGAGAACAATCGAAGACTTTTCTAAGAGGCGAAGTGCTGAGGAGTTCCCGGCGGATGGGAACTACGAGAAAATCCCGGGGGATAATTTCTATGAAATCATCGAGCCATCTGACCCCAGGTTCAAGCCTAGTGCGAGAGTTAAGAAGTCTGTTGTTGATGTAAGTAAGAGTGACAGCTGCAGTGACAATGACAGTGACAGCGACAATCTCGGTGAAGAGAGGAACTTGACTAACAACTCGGCTAGTGGATCGACATGCTACATCAAGATGAGAAATGTTCAGGGGCAATGCATCGAGTTCTAGACTTGATACAGTTTACAATGCTTGTTGTCAATGTCAAGGAGAGATGGCCCGCGAGCGAACTTCACAGAGAGCTTCATGATCTGCTCGATGAATGCACGAGGGATCATGCTTATCTCATTGAACCCGAAGCAGATAAGGCTAGACCAGATCGATTTCAGACTGCCCATTCTTCCACTCAAACGGTGAGTCCATCCATGGTTTTCTGTCATGCTAATTTGACTAACGTGAACAAATAGACTCCGAGAAAGACAGAGCAGCAGAACGATATCCGCGAGCATTCCGATGTGCATGTAGTTGTATCGTCAAACCCGCGACGAACAAGAAGGCAACGTAGTTCTACTGCAGAGGACAGAACCCTTATATACACAACCCCACAGCCATCACTGATGGTCCAGCATAGCACCATGATCGACTCACAAGATGGAGCATCTGCATTTACAGCAGGTTCAGGAACACGCACTACCCAGACCAGCACCCTAGCCGGCTTCGAGATCGGGTCACAATTTGACGATGTACCCAACAATCCCCAGGACCCAAACATATCCATCAATGACAGCCGCGCAGTCACTCCCGTGTCATCCCGGGACAAGGACCGTGAGATACTGGAAAGCAAAGCAAAAGAGCGACACTTGGCCAGTGTTTCTCAGACTGTCCACGATGCTCGGCTTCCCAAGGTGGAAGGGGTACCTTTAGAAATGACTGGTATGTAAAGAACTGCAAACTCGAAAAAAATAACAGTCCTGCTTACGCTGAAAAGATGGAAAGCAATCAGAACAATTATCGACGAACCGCCATGATCAGGTAAAGAAGAGAAACAGGCTTCTGAAATGGGTAAAGAAGACAATAAAGGGGTCTTCCACATAGATAATCGAGATGAGACAATAATAAGAGACATTTATTTATTGCCTATATGAAAGAATTAGAGTAATTGTGTAAGACCATCACGATCTAGATAACACCAAACTTATCCCCTAAACACCAATTTCGTAACTCATCATCATGGAAAGAAACATAACCCACCCCCTCTTCTCAACTTCTATGTCTTGAGAATGTTGGCCGCAGCGATAATACCTCGTGCCGTCTTGCTGATCCACTCCTCAGCAACAGAGAAATCACCGTCGTCAGCATACTGGACACCCTCGGTGATACCGGGGAATGTAACAGCAGCATAGCCGGTGTCGAGACCAGGGGCGGTGACAACGTGCTTGTAGAACTCACGGTCGGGAAGACCACCCTGGGAGATGAAGCCGCGCTGGAAGTCTCTGTACTTGTGGTTGATGACGCTCTTGAGAACATCGTCGTCACGCTCGGCGGCGACGAGTTCAAGTGCTTTGGCTTCATCAGCGCTCTTCTTGAACTGCTTGATGGCAGCGTCTAGTTCGGAGAAATCAAGGTCGGCGCCGTTCTCCTCAGCGTACTCGACGAGGTCATCGTAGTAGGCACGAAGCTCAACAGCGTAGTTCTGGGTGTCGATGGGGAGGATATCATCGCTGGCGAGGTGGTAGGCAACAAGGGCGAGATACTGGCCCTGAGAAGCGTGGAGGGTGAAGCCGGGGTCGCCGAAAGTAGACATCCAGTGGTAGGTATCATAGTTGGAGTGGTAGTGCCAGATGGGGTCAGTAGGGCCGCCGGAGCTACCAACGTCGAAGGAGCTGATTCCCCGGTGAAGGAAGGGAGTGTAATCAGAGCCGGAACCGAGGACCTCAACAACACCCTCGGTAGACTCATGCCAGGCATCGTACAAGGAGCGGTTGAAAGCGCCAAAGTTGGGATGGATAACCTTCTTCATCGTCTCGGTAGCAAGCGTGTGGAGTTCAGGTGTGGTGGCGAGGTTGGGACGAGGGCCACTGACGGCAACGTCAATGTTGAGGTATGCGACGGCGGTCTCGGTGAGCCAGTTGACGTTTTCCTCAACCCACTCGACGGAACCGATAAGACCCCATCTGTTAGTGTGTTAGTATTTGAAATCAAGAATGGCGTGTGTAGCCGACGTACTCCTCAGCGTCCCACGAACCGAGGACAATGTTTCTCTTGGGCTGCCAGCCAGATTCCCGGAGCTTGTTGATGGCGCGGGTGAACTCGACAAGAATAGCAGAGCCAGAGTTGGGGTCACCGTTTCCGCCCTGACAAAGACGTTCGTTAGTAATGGACAGCAGTTGTTCAGGGCCTGGGTTATACTCACGACCATCCAGGTATCTCTATGGTTACCAATGACAATAGTCTCGTCCGAGTTGGTGCCGTTGATGTATCCGATAACGTTGTGGATGGGAGTGATAGCCTCACGGGAAACAACGTCAAGAGAAATCTTGACACCAGGCGCAGGACCAGTGCTGTACTCAGCGTCAAGAGCACCAACCCAGGCAGTGCGGTTAACCTCCTCTCCGGAAATGCCGTGTCCGTCGAGGGCCTTCAGCAGAGGCTCAGCAGAGGCGTAGGAAATCGGGAGAGAGGGGATCTTGGGCAGGACATCTGAGGCATCTGTTCGGGGAGAGTCCTCGTGTGAGGGGTACCCGGGGGTGGTAGGGTCGCCGGGGTGGGTGGAGAGGAAGAGAGTAGAGCCCTTCTGGACGGCTTGGGGATTTCTAGCAGGGCCGTCTTGGGTTTGTTAGTTCTCGTCTTTGATTTTTATTTGCTTGGAGTGTACTGACCAGGGTAGGCCTCATAGCCATTGGCGACAGTAACTTCACCATCACCGTCGGGATCGGTAAAGATGACAGCGGCAATAGCACCGTGGTCCTGAGCGTTCTTGACCTTGAGGCCACGGAAGAGGCCGCCATATTTGATCAGGGCAATCTTTCCCTCGATCTCGACGCCGAGTTCGACGAGCTTTTCAAAGTCGTCAATGGATCCTCGTCTGTACGCTGTCAGTGATTCGAGCACATAGATAAAGTGGTGTGGGTGATTACTTACCCGGCGTAGACGTATTCAGCAGAGACGTTGCCAGATGGCGAGTATCCGAGCCAGGTCTGCTGAGAGATGGCGTCGTAGCCAGTGACCTCGTCCTCCTCAAGAACGGGTTCCTCAATGACAATGGGCGTTGTGCCGCTGGAGTTGGTGAGCTTCAAGGAGGCACTAACAGGGTATCTCAAGTAGACATGATATTCATTCAGGTGAGCCTCGAAGCCATTCTCACTCCAGCGGTCTGCCGTCCATTGAGCAGCTTCCTTGCCAAAGCCGGCAAGCTTGTTCTGATGACCGTAGTAGTTGGACCATTCGTCAATGGACACATTGTCAAAAGCGTTGACCAGAAGAGTCTCATGCTCGCTCAGCACGGGAGGCCAGTTATCGTTACGCTTAACGAGAGGCTGGCGATGAGTGTGTCTAGCTGCAAGATTGAACTCGCGCTGGCAGGCGGATGCACCGGCCGAGAGTGCCGCAAGAAGAGAAAGATGTTGAGTCCGCATGATGGGGTCAACAGTACCAGAGACAGAAGCTATGGGTTTATTCTGCGCCGTGAAGCGTTGGGCCAGAAGAGGAGAGGGGTGGGGGGGAAAGGTAGTATCGAAAGAGGGCGATGGACAAGACTTTAAATGGAATTTGGGATAGATACATGAGAACAAACGAGCTTGCTACCATGTCAGTTTGCAATAGCTTTCTCTCATGGTGCCATTGATCCAGCCAAGCGGTGACGACGAAGGATCCCAAGATGCCCAGAGACCAGGGTGCAGTAGAGCAGACATGAAGAGAAAGCCGATCGAGCCAATCGAGTAAGAGGTGAGGATCAAGGAACCATGACAAACATTTAAGTTGCAATCCAAGTTAACGAGCTTCCTTTCCCAGCCTCTCGGCTTTAAACCAAGACAATAAGCTCGGAGTAAGCTTGCAACGGGGGTTGTCGTCATACCCTCAACCATGAGGAAGCTCCCTCCATGGGTTAAGTAAAGTAGTGCAGACATGTACATGTGCATGCCGCATGTATATGTATATGTATATGTATATGTGTACGTATGTGTATACGTATGTGTACATGGATACATGGACATGGACAAGTACCATTAACCCCCCATGTGATGAGCCAATTCAGGAAGCTCGCACGATATGCCGAGAGAGACGGTTGGGATAAGTCTGATGCTTGGCTGGCTATGGGAAAGCGGGGAGGTTGTATCAATGATCAGCGATTCTTGTCATATTTCATCCCACCTGCCTTTTTGGAGATAGAGCTGGTTTCTTCATTTATTTTATTCTATCTGCGGGGTACTACTATGACGAGAGTTGTGTTTTGCTACACTGTAGGGGAGAGCCGGGAAGAGGAAGAGGGGAAGAGGGGGGATTGCGACAGTGGAAATGATGGTGATACCATGGGAAAGTGGTAGCATGATCAGGCAATTGGGAATAGGCGTGGCATAGACAATGCGAATGCTAGATATAGACACGCAGGCAAAGTCATGAAATATTAAGAAATAATAAAAAAAATGTAGTATGTTTTCACTTTTAATATTCAGCGCAAGTATAGTATTCTAGTATCTTAGGATCAAGGTTCGTCTTTCAAATGCCCAGGGTTAGGGTTTGGCGGTAATAAACATTGGTGCCAAGCCAAATAAGCTCCCGCATGTTTATTCAGTGGATTAATAATAAATAATCTAGATTCTCGTGGAATCCTTTCTCCCCGACTACCCTTGTTCATGGCTCCTTTGTCCGATTTCATCATCGTCACTTCAAACCTCTCCATTGAGAATTTGCTACGAGAACCATATCGATTAATTGCTTATGTGTGGTTAATAGAAGTCTCACACTGGTACTCTACATACTACATGCGTCACCTCTCAGACATCCGCAAAAGGATATCATAACAAGTACCCAGCTTGTTCCTCACATGCAGCAAGATTTAACTCTACAGAAACACATTTGAAGATGTCTGGAATTTCTGGAAGCAATTTGTCTGAAAGAAAGTGGCAGTATCCCTCTATTAAAGTCAGAGTATGAAATCCATTGATTTCCTACATCTAGCACGTCTTAGTCACAACCCCCGGCTAAGCCAGCCACATCCAGCCAATGCGTCTAAAGCAACTCAATCTGATGATGCGAGATTGGATAGATCGGTTCCTGATTGACCACGAGCAAGCGGCCTGGCTTAGTGGTGTATCCAACATTGAACATGCTGGGCACAACCGTCGTACGTCGATCATCGACAATCTGCCAATCGCCTGCTTCTGTGGTGATGATGATCTAAAGTGCCACCCAAGTGAATTGGCGAATATTTGTATAAATTAACAATTATGGCGTATCATCTGCGGGCTGCATACGACAGAATGCACGTCTATCACATGTAGGTATATTCATTCACTAAAGAACCAAGAAACGACCATAGACCAGCACTGCATTCTAGTCCAAGCACACGGCGACCAATCCCGGGTTTACCCAAAAGAGCAGTGACTGATACGTGATGGCATATAAATCAGAGATTATAATAATAAACATGAAGGAGAAATAACCCGACAAAGAGACCCGGATCACCATACGTACCGACCTGCGCCATCGCCATATCAGCCGGGCTTATCTATTCGTTTACATCAGCCCAGGGAACCTAACAGTCGATGTCGTTGAGATTCCCAACTAAGAAGCCGACGAGAGAGCTGTAGTTCTTAAACTACAGGTTTGTCACCATGCACATTGCCAACAACAACTTGCTTTGTGGCAGGAGGAAGTCCTACTTGCCGCAGACGGTCCACTTGGCCAACTGAAGCCGTCACGAAATTTCCAAAGGCATCCAAGGAGATTGATTACTCCTATCACGCGACTGAATACTTATTTAGACTGGACCTTGAATTTATACTTCCAGATAGACGGTACAGTTGACCCTCTCGCTGCTTCACGTATGTTAGCCTGGTTGTGAGACAGATGAACTGGCTCCTCATTAACAACCCATTCACACAGCAACATGAACATGGACATGGACAAGGAAAAGGAAAAGGATCGAATATGGTATTAAAGACCTCCATTTAGTCAGTTGTCTAGTATTTTACCACCACAATCTACAGAAAACAGCCATATGCCACAGTAACGAATACATGTCGGTCTTTGCTACCACAAGTCCTCTCCCATTCTTTCAACGTCTAGGCATGCCTCGCCCTCTTCCGCGCAACGCGCGCTGGGCGGCACCAGGAGGGAGCTGACCTGGTGCCTGCGGCTTCGCACTCTCCTCGTTCCGCACCGTTTCATCCACGCTCAGGATCAGGCAGCTGGCCTCGGTGGCAGCCTGAAGGGCGTTGATCTTGACCAGCGCCGGCTCCCACACAAAGTTGTCCATCATGTTGGCGACACCCTCACGCTGGAAGTCCACGCCAGCCCAGGTGTTACCCTTGTGGTGTTCGACGCGTAGCTTGTTAAGGATATCTGTCGCATCAAAACCCGCGTTATCGCATAGTTGGCGCGGGATAATTTCAAGTGCTTTGGCGAAGCTCTTGATGACAGCCTGTCGCTTGTCCCGAACGTGGTCGGCGTGGTGGTTGAGATACGACGATACCTCCATCTCGCAAGCGCCGCCGCCACCAACAATGGTACGGTTGAGGATGGCACGCTTCACAATCATGATGGCATCATGCAACGAGCGTTCCACCTCGGCGATGAACTGTTCTGCACCGCCACGCAACACCAGCGTGCAGGTTTTGGCTTCAGAACAATCTTCAAAGAAATTGAACCGCTCGCCACCAATCTGACGCTCCTCAAACTTGCCGCATACTCCGAGGTGTTCGGGAAGGATGTCAGAACATGTCGACTGGAGAACAGCGCCAGTGGCCTGGACGATACGCTCCATATCATCGCTGGCAACACGACCAGCACAGAAAATATCTCGGTCGGCGAAGAATTGCGTCGCTAAATCGCCGATGGGTAGCTTGCTGAGAACGATCTTGGCGCCTGTTTGGTAAAGGGCGTCAAGCTTCTTGTAGATGATTTGCCATTCTGCATCAACAATAGCCTGATACTCGGATACCTGCTCGACTCGAACCTCTGCGTTGTCCTTTTCGGCCTTGAGCTCGAGCTCTACGTTGAGACATACGATCTTTGGCTGGACGAATTTCTTGGGCTGTTGTTCAAAGCCGGCGTATGAGAAGGTCTTCTTGAATGCCACACCGTTGACGAAAAGCGAGTCGGTTAATGAGCCACCCGGGATCTTCTTGATTCCAATCAGCTTCTCGTTGAGCTCTTCCTGGTCCAGAGCAAGGACGGCGTCAACAGCCACTGTAACTGTCAGTCGTGATCAAAGGTGCGATGGTGCGGGGGTGGGGGCGAGGGCGAGGGCGAAGTGGGCATACTCTTGGTGAAAAAGTCTGTGTTGCGCTTGATCAGCTTGCTTGTCATAGCAGTAGCTGCCAGCTTGCTGAGGGTCTCTCTCTTCTCCGCTGAGTTTGTATCCGTTACGCTCGTATCGATCGCGATCTCCTTGATCTTGTTGACTGCCATTGCTGAAGCTTTCCTCAGACCCTTGATGATGGTCTGCGAGCTGATTCCTTGTTCAACGTGGTCTCTCATCTCTTTGAGTATGCTGCCAGCCAGCACCACCACAGAGGTTGTTCCATCTCCAACCTCTGCATCTTGTGATCGGGCAATGTCGACGAGGATTCGTGCCGCGGGGTGGACAATGTCCAAAAGCTTCATACCGTTAGCTCAGGCACAGAAGGAAAAAGGGGAACTGGGTTAAAAGGGGGGAGGGGGGCCGCGTACCTTCATCACTGTCGCACCATCGTTGGTGATGGTCTGTCTGCCGTTCTCATCCACCATCAAAAGGTCACCTCCATAGGGACCAAGAGTGGACTTCAGGGTCTCCTGCACGGCAAGGCATGCGTTGATGTTGGAAATGATCTGGCCTTTGCCCTGGGAGGTGTCCGTTCCTGGCGGGGTCGAGTCAGCGTGTGTGTGCCAAGCTTACCATAGAGGCGTACCAACCCTCCTTGAGGACAATGATGGTCGGTGCTTGACCGCCGAAGGACATTTTTGAAGGATTCGCGAATCGGGACAGTTGAATATGGTGCTTCCGCAGCTGAGGTCGGAGAAGCCGCTGTTCTGTTGACCGTTGACCGTTGACCCCTCGGAAAGATTTTTTGGGAGCTAGCTCTACAGTGACTGGGTGCCTAGCCCCTCTTTAGGCGTGATCTGTCACGTGACCTTCTCTGGATTTCCAAGCAGATGCACCTGAGGACACCCAGCAGCCACAGGGCCCCACTTATCATATCTCCAAAAGATCATAATAGTATCATGGAGAAACATACTCAACACCATGCATTCGTTTTTTCCAGGAAAATCGATCACATGGTAGAAAACGAAACGACATGCGCCAAAACTTCATTTCTTTAAGTCCGAACACAAACCACAAAGTCCATCTTTTCTGGTATATTCCCTATACACTATAACCCTACACCCGCTACTGTTGTAAATTGTAATTGTATTACAATTAGACTGGACGCCTCAATGAGGTTGATCTTATCTGATTCTTAAATAATCACAAAAAGAAAAGAAAGAAAAAATGCTGCCTATTGGGAGCGGTGTCAACCTGCCAATTCTATCCTGTTACTCTAGAGCCAAGCCAGGAATAACTGTCATTGTTCCACCACAGCTCATATCCGACGGCATCCATAACACTGTTGCGCTACAATGGGTGTAGGTATCCTAAGGTTGCTAATATTCCAAATAGCATGGTCAGAACCTGTTGGTGGTGAACTAGGGATTCACTTCTATAAGTAGTGGTAGATGATTGCAAATAAAGGTGAAGTGCCATCTTGATCGCACAGTATCATGTTTTACATTACCTTCAGTCGACCTACTATGCCATCGTCTTCGTTGAAATTTTAGTCGTTGATGTAGCGTGTTCCGTGAACCAGGCGAGGACTTGACCACGACATAATTACTCCACCATACTGGAGGCATCGAATAGATTAGTAAAAGTAGTATACTGAAACATCTTGCCTGTGCTTGTATATTTCTGATTCAAGAAGATTCGGCATGGTGAACAGGAATATCTGGGCACAGGGCATCACCTTCGAAGTCTTTGAATGACACTCTAGAGCCCACCAGCGCTGGAGATAATCTACTGCATCATCCGTCGGTTGACATCCAATTATACCTCCTCTATGTTGATGATTCAGTGATGGGTCATTGAGGCTACGTTCATTTTCCTGCTGTTTGACATGTTGGTCAAGGGATGGTACACTTCGGTCACAAGTGGCATACATGACGCTTTCTCCTATCTTGCCGCCTCATTTCTAGATTACACACGAAAAATCACACTCTCAGGCTGAGTCTACACGCTTGAGGCGTACATACCTAATTATGCCAGGCAGACAAAGGCCATGCAGTACCCCTATAGCTCAAGGCTGTTTCGAGGCAGAGGGAAGTGTACTCAACAATAGAAATGATGTCACATTCATACTTTGAAAGTCAAACATTTTGTAAGGCTGCAATTTGCCTTTTTGCCTACCATTGCCCGGTCTATGAGAAGCGACAAGCTTCAATGAGGCAATCTGAGACTTTCGAAACTGCTGCGCCGCTTATCGGCCTCTACGCTTTCTGGGTAATGTCATCAGTTCGCATTTTATGTGCATTATCATATTGAGGCTGTGCACGAAGTTGCCCGGGCGTCGGTCGTGTTAGGGATGCACGTTGATCAAGTGGCTTGGTATTTGTACATGATTCCATCACTGAGTAGTACCACGTATTATAGTATAAAACAGATAAGCTGTGTCCACAGTTCGATTTCTCATTTTTGAAGGATATCAGGCATTTTATACAATATATAGTCATTAAGTAGGCGTGATTTCCCGTGTGCATCATCATGTCACATCATTCAAACCTCTCCCCCACAGCACTAAGGAGGCTGGTAGCTGCGATTCTAAGCTCGAAGGTCTATCATAATGTACAGTTAAAATAGACAAGATAGCTCATGCTCCCATTTTAAGTCTACCATCATTTAGTTCCCAATCTTGATGGCCCTTTCATGTGCTTTGATGAAAGCCCTCGATGACATCCTGGCGTTCACTACCAGCCGACTTTGATAGCTGCACAGTAATCCCTAATCCGATAATCGCATTCATAATTCATAACCCATTGTTACGAGGGCTGTTGACGGCTATTTGAACAGAAACCGGTACTCTCGCCTCGTCTTCCCTGACCAACCGGACACTGTCACCAAGAAATGCATTATTCGCCCTGACTTCTTAGGTATTGGCGCCGCCGCTGACTCTTCGACCCGACCGGTCTAGTTTGACTAACCCGTGGGTAGCATTCACCGTACCAGGACGTCTCTCCCATGTAGGATTGCTGTATGCCACGGCGGCACCGTTTCGTTCAGGCGATCGGTTTGACCAGCGGAGGGCTTTGAGGAGTGGTCGATTGACGCAAACGAAGCAAATACCAAAGACACTATACTTGGTCAGTATTGCGTTGCGTAAAAAGGCGCGGTACATACGCATTGACAAAATGAATGATCATGGACACCGTCCGAAGACCTTTATGGGGTGTTTCGGATGACTGTCTGAGGATCTGTACCGTGACGACGATACCGAATATGAGACTAGATATGATGAGCATGTGAGTCGGTGATGTCCACGGTTCTTGACTAACGAGCATAGAGTGAACAGTACGCCCACGACAGTGGCGAATATGCACTTGTAAAGACCAGCGCGGTTGGGTTTTAGGGTGAAGAGGAAGAATGTAGAGGCACAAAGTGGGAGGAAGAAGACGGCAATCTGGGGTTTATCAGCCATGCATTTGATTTTCTCTTACTTGATACTGGGTGACCCATACTACCGCCGTTTGTATAAGCTCAGCCACTCGTTTGTTGGAATCGCGCAGGACATAAGACACGCCTGATACTCCTAGAGAGCCAGCACACACCAGAGTGAGGAGAGCATAGCCGATTCCCGAGAGTCTCTTGCTCTGGTTTACCTTGGGAAAGAATCTCTGATCTGTAGGGTCAGAGTAGCTAACGGATGGTTCTGTATTTGATGACATTGATGTGAGGATGTAATGGTGATGATGAGTGCAACATACGAGGTGGGGGAGAGATGTCAGTAATTAAGCTTAATTTAAAAGGGCTATCCTGGACAAGTGCTAGACCAACATTGGCTGCCAGTGTTCGTATAGTTTACTTGTGCATTGACGATGGCAGTGCAAAAAAACCCGGCCGTTTCCTTTTCCAGAAGTGACAAGACTTGGTGGTATTGGTGAGACATGACGGCCTCATGAAATACAGGGCATTCAGTTTCCACATGCCAGTGACATGTCCGTACAGGCATGGGATGGTCAAACCCAGTTCCTACACTGTCGGGCTGTGTATGAAGGTGGCAGAATGTTCAAAAAGTATGTAGAGGTGATGGGATCGGTCGACCAGGGCGTGTGATGGGGGGAGAGCTAAGCCACTGTGTCCATTTGCTTGGAGTAGGGTGTTGAGGTTCTTGGCGGGAGGCCTGCCAAGTATAGGGATATTTGTTCCCCGCCATTTTGGAGGGAAATTGTTGTGTTGTCCAAGAAGGGGTCTTGTGGCCTTTGTGTTATGGATGGTTTGTACATGATTTATATAGGATTGCCGTGCTTTTGGAGTGGTTGAGCAACCAAACAATTTGGTTTAGAATAGAGCAAGTTCAGTCACGGATTTCAGATTGAGGTATTCTTTCGAGGGAGGTCATTATCTCTGCTTGTCTGTTCTTCTCCGTATACATTGGTGAAATAATATTGAATGTGTATCATATTAGTATTGAACAAAAGATAGAGATTGGCGCATGAATCTCCATACAGCTCTACATAGAATGGATGGGAAAACAGCATATCGGGATCATGTCCTCAAATCAAAATTCCACATTGGTCATCACGAGAACATTCATCATCTGCCACAATCTAATCTCCCCTCAACCTCTCTTGTGCACGATCTACACTACCCTACACTCTAGGACAAGCTCTCCCCATCCATCCTTAGTCATCCTCGATCTTTGAGATGCAGCTCTTACCCCTCTACTACCACCTCACCCAATCAACACCCTCCCCTACAACGTGCCTCGGCCGAATCTCAACGTTGCCTATCGTCAACACCAATCCCCGAGGTCATGCGGGTCCTGGCTTCTCTCGATACAGTAAAGACGGGTTTTACCCCACACTTTGGGTGGATTCAACAAGAGGAGTTCGATATCCCCGAAGTCCGGGGAACCGATATCCAGGATTTGGTAGATATAACACCTGATCTGGTCTGGTTCTCTTCTTCTTTTTCTTTTCATTTCCTGGATTGCTACACTGGCCATTTTAATCCTCAATTAACAGTGAAAAACTGTCCCTTTTCAACCAAGAACACAATCCATCATCTGAACCAGTTGTCCTATCACCACGATTCGCCACTTCAATTCAACATTTCATCACCATTACCCATCATGACTCTCACATCTCGCTGGACTGAGCCCATACCCAGCTGCTCTCTCCATACATGGATCTTTGGTTCATCCTCTGGCCCTCTGCCCAACGCAGAGAAGCGCCTCTTGATCGATGCTGATAACCCAGACACCCATTTTCTCACAAAAGCACAGCTCCGTCATTTCGCCAAACAGATTGCGCTTGGCCTCATCGATGCTGGCTTTCGTCCAGGTGACCGAGCTCTGGCCTTTTGTCCCAACAGCATTTACTTCCCCACCGTCTTCCTCGGTATCTTGATGGGCGGTGGTGTCTTTACTGGAGCGAACCCTGGTTTCACCGCAAGAGAGCTTGCTTATCAGTTGAAGAACTCCGGTAGCAGCTTTCTCTTTGTCGCCCCGGCACAGATTGAAACTGCCAAAGAAGCTGCCAAGGATGCTGGATTACCTCTTGACAGGATTTATGTTCTGGATCCCTCTGTGACTCCAGATTCTCTGAACAAACCACCCCAAAATAGCCAGTTCGATGGTATTCACCACTGGACAGAACTCTTACAGAATACTCATACTCGGGCTGAAACCTGGGAGTGGGTAGAGCCTGCAGACCCGTCGACCACAATTTGCTGCCTCAACTACAGCAGTGGCACAACCGGCGTCCCCAAAGGCGTCGAGATTACTCACTCCTCCTACGTCGCTAATGGTGTTGGAGTTATTGCCATGTTCAACGTCGACCCAGATACTGTCGAATTTCTCAAGAGATCCCAAGCACTCTGTTTCCTGCCCATGTACCATGCATACGCCCAGACCTACTTTGTCACCATTTTCCCACGTATCAACCTACCTTCATACATCATGGCTGCGTTCAACTTTGAGAAAATGCTTCAACACATTGAGCGCTTCCGAATCACCAGCCTGACCTGTGTTCCACCTATCCTTGTGGCTCTGGCGAAACACCCCCTGTCGAAGAAATACGACCTCAGCAGCGTTGAGCGCGTAAGCTCTGGTGCTGCACCGCTCGGCAGTGAAGTCGCGCAAGAAGTCGAGAGCTTGTGGCCTGATGGTCGAGTTACCGTGAGACAGGGCTGGGGCATGACTGAAGTGACGTGTACCTGTATGAACTGGGATAATCGTATCAAGAGCAACATCTCAGCAGTTGGTGAGCTCTCACCCAATTGCTCGGCTAGGCTCATGGCGTTGGATGGCAAGACCATGATTCAAAAGCCGAACGAGAGGGGTGAACTGTGGGTGACGGGACCGACTCTCATGAAGGGATACTGGCAGAACCCAAAGGCAACAGCCGAGACGATATTTATCGACACTGACGGAACGAGATGGCTCAAGACGGGTGACATCGCCTATGTCGAGTCCTATCAACCAGGCGCCATCTTCCACATTGTCGACAGAATCAAGGAGCTCATCAAGGTCAAGGGCAACCAGGTGGCGCCAGCAGAGCTGGAAGATGTCCTCCTCGAGCACAAAGAGATCGCAGACGTTGCTGTAGTCGGCGTGCCCTTTGAGGAAGATGAAGTGCCCAGGGCCTACGTCGTCAAGGTCCCCAACTCGCAACTTACGGAGCAACAGGTTGTTGAGTGGCTGGAGAAGAGAGTTGTCAAGCACAAGCGTCTCAAGGGAGGCGCTGTGTTTGTTGATATGATTCCAAAGAACCCGGTAAGTTTCCTTTATCGCATTGCAGTAATGAAATGGCTAATCTTTTTATAGTCTGGTAAGATCCTTAGACGAGCTCTCCGTGATAGAGCGAGACAAGAGGTCAAGGAGGGCGTTTCAGCGAAGCTTTAGACCGTATTTATTTTCTTCTAGATATCGCGTGCTATCAAGACGGTACATACGAATAGCTGGGATAGATCGGATATGTGCATCATCATACGGAGAGCTTCTCGAGTGGCATAGGAATCTACAGCCTCCCTGCTATATCTATACAACCTTTGACGATTCAACAGTATTTCAAACTCATAAACTACTGCTAATCGATTACTTTGATATCATATGACATGCATCGCAGTTCGGGAGGGAATTTACCGAAATCCGTTTTATTTGTTGATTATTCTCTCCTTATCAGTGGCTGATGCGGGCTCCACGATTGTAATGATCGCGGACTCCGTTGGTTGTATGATGACGTGATGATACGTATTTGTAATGACGCAGACCATCAATGGTTTTGAGTGTCCTCAATATTGAGGTTTCTGTGAGTGCGATCAGCTTCTCAATTGATCACGGATGATCCATCTGATGGCGCTTCTATAGTTGATCATTGACCGAAGCAGGATCTTTTAGGCCATTAGCCGTCAATTGTCACAAAATCAATGTCTCTGTTCCTCCCATCAGCTACCAAATCAACGCACTGGAAGGATTCCTTCAAGTTCGGGGCCCCTAAGTTGAACAAGCCCAAGTCCTTTAGCCATATAAGGGACAGAGGCTGACCATATATGCTTGATGGTGATCAAATCCATGAGAGGAGTCCAGTCACGACTCAAGCAGTAGAAGTGTAACTCTTCGTGTTGCTAGAGATTTTATTCTCCAACCTGAACCCAGAGAGAGTGGATAGATAACCTTAGCATTGACACTGAAAGCCTGCGTCAAAGGTCGGAATCCGTATATCGAAGACATGCTCAAGTATATGAACTGCATATCCTGACGACTACTTCACTTACAAATCCCAAGTTCAGAGTCTTTATAGTTGGTGGTGGCCCTGCCGGCCTGATTGCCACCCACTGACTCACCCAAGCAGGTATTGACTCCGGTCTCCTTGAGCGTCGCGGAAATATCACACAAAACTCGGGAACCAAGATCATCTTGCGCACCATGGGTATCCTAGGCTCTTGGCCAGCTAGGACTCATGGACGCCGTGGAAAATGTGATCTCTGGGATGGAAAGCAGGCTCGGCCAGCATCAACGAAGAGCCTTTTTTTGACTACATACTGCGCCCTTTGATTTCGCTTCTTTATTATATCATCAAACCTAGAAGGACGATTGGCAGGTAAATGTCATGCCATAAACCAGGTGCTACTGCACAGCTCTCCACAGGTCCACAAGCAAACGGCAATAAGAACATATATGCGCGAATGAAGAAGTCTACGTGTGATCTTGTACGGTTTAATCAACATTATTGTTCTCGTTAATCAACTTTACGAATGTTTATCCGGGAGCACATCTCTAAGCTGGTCCCAATTGGACGAAGCTCTTTGAAAATCAAGAATACCAGATTCTGCGTATGGAGGCTATTATGTAGGCTTGTAAGACTGTAAGACTGGTGACTGGGAAGGCTGCTTCAAAGACCACCGTTCGCAAGGTTTTGAATGAGTATATCTTTGCAAAGCACAAAGTACAGATGTGGATATCAAGGAAGATAGGTGACAAGATGGTAAGGATTCCTAGAGTCGAGTTTGGACGAGATAAGGGTTTCTTTTGAGGATTGATTGAATGATTAGTGTTACCCTCAGGCATATTGGCAACAGATAATTGGGAAAAATGTTGAGTTCTGATCATTCAGCAGTGAAAAACAGGAAGAGTCGTATGGAGCCATGACCCGCCATTCGATAGATACTGAGGAGCAAAGCATTGACAAAGAGAATAACCAAAACCTGAGCTATCATCATCTCCTGAATCCTGCTTAATTTGTTCAGCACTGACTCGTAAACCAACCACTCATACAAGACATACCCTCGTACACTGACCACTTACAACATGGCACAGAAACCAAGTCGTTGTCAGCCACTCTAAGCGCCACAGTGTTGAAATGAGATTCACCATGAAACGACGAGTTAGAATCCTTCTCGTGATGATGGCGTGTCGAGGGATATCTTGTGTAGCTGATAAATATGAACACTGTCTCGTCCCAAGGTGGGCGTGTCGCGGCAATTTGGAATGCAAGGACATATTAGAAGACAATAAAGATGAAGACAGTCTCTCCCAGTGTTATCTGTCCTCACAGTACGTAATGATGATCTCTTGACTCTGTGTGCTCAGAAACAACGTAGCAAACCCCCTCGTCACCAACGGGAACCACATGTTTTATTCAACAATGATCGATAAACAATCATTGAAATTCGAAGCTGAGAGTAACTGGCATGTTCCATGGTAGCAAGGTTGCAAGCCAGGGGTTATCTAGCTCATTATTCCCGAAGGATTATGACTAAATCCTGTCAAGTTTCACCATCAGATGACTGTAATTGTGCTATCATGAGAAAGACATCATGACATGGATCAGTAAACGAGACATAATTTGGTCATACAAGACGTATATAATCTGGTACTTGCCTCGAAAACACTCTACAACTTGGATCATTTCATTCAACGCCCATCTCACCCCAATCTGCATTCATAATTCTCATTCATTCATTGTTTCAATATGTTCATCAAGACGAGTTTCATCTCTATTTTAACTACTACACTTCTCAGTTCGTCCGTACAGGCTCTTCCGGCTGTCGAGACAGCCCAGAACCAGCACATCGAGCGTGTTACATTCAGAGACGACTTCTCCTCCTTCAACACCGACATCTGGAGCTGCGAATACACCTGTCCCGTCATTGAGACCGGCAAAGCTCGCTTCAGGCTTCGTTCCAATGTCCAACCAGATAACTACGGCTCATGGTCCAAAGCACGATACAAGCCCTCTCGCTTCACTCAAGGCCGCTTCACTGTCTCCTTCTCCTTGACCGCTCGGCCTGCCCAGCCCGTCTGGTGGGGTGTTGCGCTCTGGGATGATGGCCCGACAGAGGACATGAAGCAGTTTAACGAGATCAACTTTGGATACACCACATCTCAGAGCTTCAAGGATACAGAACTTCTGTTTGAAAGTGCCAAGAGGGGCAAGTACCAGTCTCTACGAATCGACACCGGAGTGAACCTCTATGATGGACAGTACCACAACGCTACCCTTGAGTATGACTCGGAGCATGTGGCATTTTACTTCGATGGGAAGCTTCTCAAGAAGATTACCGAAAAAGATGTCATTCCTACGGACCCCATGGATTTCATCCTTGGACCTCGATTGGTCACAGGCGGAGATCCGTTGACAGCTGGATTTACTGAGTCGATCGATTGGGTGGAGATTGCGTGAACTTGGGATAGGATTCTTTGATATGGCGATGAACATTGCTTGGCTCTTTATCCCCAGGATTAACTGAGTTGTAATGGATTTCCGAATTATCTCTAGATGTAGATAGGGAACAGCACATCTGCTTGGGTAATTCACCTGTATCAGAGAATCCTCGCCATGATACTGACGAAATGCTGTGAATAAGTGTCCTAAGCCCTGAGTTGATCCGTATGACCCCTTTTCTCGAGAGTAAATTCCCATGTTAATAGCCAAGGCTAAGCATGGTTAATTTGATGAAGTATCTAGTATTAAATGCAAGTCGACAGTCAGCCGTAAAGCTCAAGTATCCAGTCTCCCAGGCCGCAATATGAAATTTAGATCATTCCCAACAGCACCGACCTGATCGGTGCGTTTCAAGTTATGTCTAGATCCCATCTTTGCGCATATTGTAAATAGTCCCAACAAGCAACATGTTAGTTTCAGCTTGATACTCAGAATGGTGTTCCATGACTTTCTCAAGCAAAGTCGACGAAATTCTTGGAAACATGCTGTTCGTTAACAAGGACCTCTGTCGTTTCGGACTGACAGAAAATGTCACCGTACAGCCTGGTGTTGTCAAATAACACCTATCCCCGCTGCCGATATGACGAGACCCGAGTGTCGTGCTTCTTAAGTCCACAAAACTGTTTGTATCGAAGTACTCTAGATCATTTGGCCAAAGCTGGACTTTATATATCCAGAAGTGACTGCCCGTGATCCAAGGACAACGAATACTCGCGCTGGGGAAGGAGTTGAGCCAATTTCGCAAGGATCGAACAAATCTCCCCTTCGATCCAAGATAAGTGATAGTGTGCATAACCTGGTCCAACTCGAGACATGGTAGGATATCAACGAGGTACATATCAGTCAGACCCATTGATCTACAGTGTTCTTCCACGCCGAAGTATGCGGTTTCGAGATATGGATTCCTGAGACTGGATAATTTGACTGGATCGTCGTATTATCCATTGTTTCCGTTTGAACAGGCGTCAAAACATGAGCCTAGGGAGTCTGGATCCGGACGTTCCGTGGAAAGGCGCTCATAAGTGGGCAAAGATGGATCCATAGAGGCTTATCATATATTTAATAACCGAACGCAAGGCATGGTAGGCTCGGAGCCCAAGGCCTCAGTTGTTGTTCCTGTGAGGTTAGATTGTTTCGTTCTGTATATAACCGGCCATAGGTGAGGATGGTAGACGTTGCAGAGTACCTCATATCGTAGAGAGGCACGTACTAGTGACCCCGCACTCAGACTTAGTAAGACTGTTGAACGTGACTGGAGTCGTATCAAGAACCTGTTTTTTGAAAGAAATGACCTTGAGTAGAGTAAATACTTCTGCGAGTCAGGATATGTTGTGGAAGCCTGGCAAATACTCGTAATGGGAACGGATCTGTAGATTACCTCAGTAAAGCTGTTGACACAAGATAGGAGCTGGATCACCCGCTGAGAAAAATCCGGTTTCGTTACATTAATAGCCTGGGGAATGCTCCTGTATACTCGGTGTTGATGCTGCTATAGATCAGGGACCGAGAAGGGTTGTTAACAGCAGCCAGTTTGGCGGTGACTACAACATCATCTGAGTCCATGCACAGCAGTTTGGCTGCAACCTGATGTCGAACAGTTTCTCTATGCGCGACTTGTTGCCATAACATCACCGGGTATGTTTGTGTAAGTTGCATCATATCGACTCCTAGGTCGACGAGGACAGAAATGTTTGCTTCAAGTGGTAATTCTGACAAGATGTCTATGTTCTGAGCTATAGGCTTGGCAAGTTTGACGGGTGATGAAAATGAAGGATGGGGTATAAGAGAGGCATCGTGAAGTAAGGCTGGGGTTTCTCTGCAGGTTCCAACCCAACGAAGACAGAATGCAAGAATGCATAGACTGACATTACAGCTGGACAGGCTCAACCGAGTAAAGGGTCTAAAGCCCAAGTATCCCACTTCCTGTCAAGATGCCTTATGATCTCAGTAACAAAGTGAAATCAAGGTAAGAGGAATATTAAAAGAAAAAAAGAAAAAGACTACGGTGTTGGTGCTGAGCTTGAGGAGGTTAACACACCATCCATCTCTCAACTAAACGCTTTTGAAAAGCCTCACAGCGCTAAAACATACCACGGACGAGTTGTAATAATGATTCATTGTCTGTCAGTCTCTATATTCGTGTGTCAACCCTGTCACTACAAAGAACTGAAATACTTTCGCAGCCCCTCGATCACGTTCTCTACAATCTCATCATCAACAGATCCATCCTGCCATGTAAACCCGAACCCGACGTTCTCATCCGTAGTCAATGCACAAATCACCAACGGACCTCCACCAGCATATGCACATCGGCTGAGAAGCACCTTGCCTCTCTTCCAGACATCGGAGCCGCCTTTGAGGTTCTTGGGTTGTGGGAAGTGACCCAAGTTGGATACTTCAAAGGATTCCCCACGAGGATTGCCGAGCGTTGAAGTGAGTGCGGCACCAATGTCGGGAATGAGCTTGAAAATGGCAACATTGGCGTAGAGTTCCCCAGAAGGAGAGGTGTTGGCAAAGTATTTTCTGGTGCCTTGTTGAATCTTTTTAGCATGATTCCATATAGCGGTTGAGTCTGCATCTAGATCTGAGCGAAGCAACGGTACTTTGAACGCGTCGATGAAGTTGCCCATCACACCTTCAACCAGCTTCGGAGGTAGATCTGCTCGCAAACTGACAGGCAAATTGCACGTCAAGGACTCGACTGTGGGGGGGAGGTTATCGTAGAGCAGGCTGGCCACTAGCGATGGGAGAGCTGCTGTTGGTGCTGCCCTGTTCTTCTTGCATTCTTGTGCGAAAGACTGCATAGTCTGGGGAGAAAGCGAGAGCGATTTGTATCTTGTTTTGCACAGAACCTCGACAGGTGTACCTCTCCAGTCGTTCAGATTGCTAACTTCTGGCGTAGGCGGATTCGTGGGCAGAGGAAGAGGATGCAGTTCCTCTAGAGAGGGAGCGATGGGATCATCATTCGATGTGACAACGTGTTCATCCTTAGGCTCTAGCGGGCTGGAGGACACCTCGCAGAGAGCCTTTTGGAAGGAGTCATGAAAGACCTGAAGGCCAGTACCGTCACTCATGGAATGGTGAGCAATGAAGCAGGCCGTAAACTGGTGCTTTGAGCCATGATCTTTCAGAACTATCAATCGCCAGACAGGCAGAGTACCGTATCCCGACTTGAAGTTGGTGTTATGCTGATCCTCGAGCAGCTGATCAAGCTCAACGTCTGAGGTCTGGCCTTCAGACAATGACTGACTTCTCTCCACGAAAGTAACAGCTTTCTTCAGATCTATCGAGGGCAGACGACCCCAGTAAGGTTCATTGGTGTCTGAGGCCACCGGAACGGCGAACAGAATGGGGTGTTGACGAAGAACTTGCGACAAGGCATTGTACACGGTCTGCTCGAGATCAAACTCTGTGGAGGGTGATGTTCTGTAGTGGGCGGATAGGCCGGTGTTGGTGAAGAAGTCAATGTGATGGGCAGCGGCTGAGAGCTGTTCCAGTTTGCCTGTAATTTGTGTTAGATGGTCTGTAGTTGTAGGCCTGCAGAGGGGAAAGTACCTAAGGGGCGTATCTTTTTGAGCTGATATTCTGCCATGTTGGGTGATTTGTTAATATCAACCATTCACCAATGCCTTGTTTGAGTGGATGAGTACGGCGTTATAGCGAGAAGTCTTCACACATATTCAACAGGAAGTTCCCCAAGGAACCAACCTGGTGGTATTGAGGTACCCGTATTGGAACGTCTACTGAAGGATTGAATCGCAACGAGCTAAGAAACCAGTGCAGCACATGTACTAGGTTAGCCCCTGACTCCCTGTCATGAGCAAGTTGTTGGTTTATGCGCGCACAAGCCTCGTTCAAGGGTCCAACGTCAGATGTCCAGGGTGTAAGGTGGGGGTGGGCTATGAGCAGATAGCTTGACTAGGGCTACGCAGTAGACTCGTCTTGTGAGAATAATCGACTCAAATCTTCTCATGCAGGGACTTTGTAGCGGGGTGTCTACTGAGAGGATCGAAGGAGGGGCTATTCTGCTGGAAGTGCTGAGGGGAATGACAAGCCCATTTCCGAGTGACCAGATGGACAGTTTCATTATGTTCGTAGCATGCATGTTGAACAACGTCAACTGGGATCAACTCTGCTGCAGTACCCAGACCGTATAACTGGGAATTGTTTCTTCGTCTGTCTCCATCCTACCCCGATTCTCATTCGACATCCTCGATCGTACTGTTCAACATGACATATCCTTATCCCTATTCTCAGGCTGCCACGCTTGACTCGAGGATCAAACTACCTCGCCCAATCTATGATCCCGTTCTCGCACCTCTCCTCGATTCTGCTTCATTCCCGGAAGAGTTCAGTCTTGATTTGATGCGCGGTGTCGCCAGCGGCGAGCAAGAGTGTTCACATGGCAGCTTCATCTTCAATGCTGAAACCGTACTCAATGACCACCCACACTTGAAACATGCTGAACACTCCGTTACAGGTCCTAATGGTAACGAGGTCATCTTGTCTGTGTTTACACCAAAAGAACCTTCAGAGACTCCTCGACCAGCTTTGTACCATATCCATGGGGGCGGTATGGTCAGCGGTGATAGGTTCACCGCTCTCACACAAGTGATTGATCTCCTCAAAGACATTGATTGTGTCGTCGTCTCTGTTGAGCACCGTCTTGCCCCTGAAACCAAAGCTCCTGGCCCGGCAGAGGACTGTTACGCTGGGCTTGTCTGGATTTCTGAGAATGCCAAAAGCCTGGGGATTGACCCTGCACATATTGTCGTATTTGGTGTATCCGGCGGTGGTGCCCTAGCAGCAGCAACGTGTCTTATGGCTCGAGATAGGAAATCTCCAGCGATACCCATCAAAGCTCAGATGCTTTACTCACCGCTTCTCGATGACAAATGTGAGAACTTGTCACATCAACAATTTGAATTCGGAAATCCCGCCAGTACTCAATGGCTCCGTGCTATCTGGGATCTCATTCTGGGAGACGCACGTGGATCCGACGCAGTTACGCCGTATCAGGCACCGGCACGAGAGACAGACCTGTCGAATCTCCCTCCTGCGTACATAGATGCTGGAGAATGCGAGGTTTTCCGCGACTCTGCCGTCTCTTTCGCCACCAACCTTTGGCGCTCTGGATCCACATGTGAGCTACACATCTGGCCGGGAGCGTGGCATGGTTTCGACATGCTGGACGATCCGCAGGTTCCTCTCATACACATTGCCAACAGGGCAAAAGCCAACTGGTTTCAGAGATATTTGAAGACTGATACGAAGCCTGTTGCGGCTTGTATGGCCCACATGTGATTTGGTCTTGGAGAAAAGAAAGAAGGGGGTTGCTAGATAGATTCTATAGAAGAAAATGGAACTTTATCGAATAATAAATCATGAAAGCTCAAACTAAGTATGGGAATAAATTCACATCTATCCTATGTCTAATAGCCCTTTATTGATCATGACTATTATCTATAGGTTAGCCTTTGGATATATTGTATCCAATGACCACCAGGGCAACAGAATAGTGATTTGTTGAAAGAGATCAATACCATATGCCTGCCTTGGAGGACATGAAATCGAGACGGATGAGGAAAACAACAGTGAATTATACCGGGTTTCCCTGCTTCTCATTCACGACCTCGTTCTTTGAACCTTCCTTAGCCTTGCTCTTCTTAGCTTTGGGCACTTTCGTGAGCCAAAACAAAGCGGTTGCTGCAAAGATGTTGAAGACAATATAAACCCAGAAGATTCCAAAGTTTCTCCAGCGGTCGTCATAAGCAGCGCTCACTTTCTTGAGAAAGATGTTGGTATCGTTGGCACTGCAGAAGACGCACTCGGTGGTTGATCCCATGCTCTCGGGCGTGAGATAACCGTCAGATGCCCCAATATAGGGGGCCAGGTAGGTCGAGCAGTTCATGGCCGACGGCGGGGCGAAATGAAGATACTCCTCGGTAGAGCAAGACACGTGTGAGTTGGCTAACCCGACTGACAACACGCCGGAGAAGAAGTAGGTGAAAGGTGAGACTCGGTACATAAAGATCCAAAAACCGGGCATGGCCTCGGGTGTAACTAGGACACTGGAGATATGTTAGTTGAGTTGGCAAGAAAGGCTGTAGAACTGTACGCACCCGCAGAAGATCAGCGACAAAGAGTGAAGCAAGTTGGTCAGGTTACCACCGGCTTCAACAGAATCTACCGCAGACATGATCATGTTTGTGAACGTTCCAGCAAAATTCAAAAATGCCAAAATGAACAAAAACATAAGCGCCTCTCTCTCCGGTCCCTGGTTCGCCTCTACCGCATTCTGTCGTAATCCAATAGGGTAATACCAGGATAGGAAGATGAGAAGAGCGGAGAGCGAGTTCCATGGAATCTCGGCAAGCATGTTGGATAGCACAAATACTTGCCAGGAGTATGTCTTGGAGGGACTCTCACGAGCTTGGTAGAGGGTCTTTTGGGAGTCGAAATGTGGCATGATCTGTGAACAAACGTTGGCGAAGATGACGAGCAGCATGAAGATGGCGTACATCTGGTTCTGCAGACCTTGAAGGGAGTTGGGCATTTTGTAAAAGGAGAAGCCGATAAAGAGTGCCTAGATCAGTCAGATAGATCAGTTAGGGTGAGACTTTGTTAATAGAACTTACACTGAACAGACAGAGAGCAACCTTAGAGTACAGATAAGAAGGAGTGCGCCAGTATTGCTGGAATATTCGCTGGAGTACAATAGGGAGCTGAGTTCCGAAAGAGGCTGCGAATGGTCGGAGGGCATCAGCATCGCTGAATTCTGCGATGCAAATTGGTTGTTGAGAGAGCTGCTCTTTCATTCGAACAAGTTCAGTTTTGATTTCGTGACGTTCCGTCGACTCGTTCCAAATCGCCGGCCAACCTTGGGTGCTCCCGGAGCCAGTAACTTCAAGCATCCACTCAGCTGGATTCTCGCCTGGACTGCATGGCCGAGCGCCATTTCGTTCAAAGTAGCTTGTCACCGTCTGAGAAGAAGACCCAATGTCACCGAAGTATAACGTTTTCCCGCCCATGGCAAGGAAGAGCAGACGGTCAAATACCTGGAAGAGCTGTGCGGACGGTTGGTGGATGGTGCAGAGGATGGCTTGGCCGTTGCCTGCGAGTCTTCGAAGGAGTTGGCAGATGGACCAGGCAGTTTGACTGTCGAGACCTGTGAACACAATCAGTTAGTAGAAGTAAGATGGTGGCCCAGATGTGTACTCACCTGAAGTAGGCTCGTCGAGGAACAACAGAAGGGCAGGTTTGGCGGCCAACTCGACTCCAATAGTCAGACGTTTCCTCTGCTCGATGTTGAGGCCTGTTGTCGTCAGTATACTGTATTTCACACTTTAAAATGCACTCTTCATCAATCATGTCGCCACCTATCATCACTTACCCTCTCCTGGAACCCCAACAATAGCATCGGCGTATGATCTCATCTCCAATGTGTCGATGACTTGCTCCACATACTCCAGCTTCTCCTTCTTTGGAGTACTTCTTGGCTGTCGGAGAAGAGCACTAAATGTCAAGGCTTCCCGGACCGTTGTCGTCGCGAGGTGCAAGTCCTGCTGTTGGACGTACCCGGTCTTGCGTTGGAAACCAGTGTCTCGAGGCCGACCATCGATGAGAAACTCACCGTCGACAACACCGATGCTTGTGCGATTGGCCAGAACGTCAAGCAGGGTAGTCTTTCCGGCGCCAGTCACACCCTGATCGATGCGTTAATTATCACACTCAAGTGCGTCACAGAGGAAAAAGCATACCATCAAGGCAGTCAAAGTACCAGGCTTGACCCAACCATCGACATGGTCTAAAAGCCTTCGCGCCTCTTTCTTTACTTTGATGTCATAACAGATATCACTCCATTGGAAGACTGAAGTCTGCTTCTGGAGGCCATCCAGAGTCTGGAGGTTTATCTTCTCACTGGCCAGGATATCCGTGCCGTTTCTGTGATCTAAGTTCGTTTCCTCGTCGGTTTTAGACTTAAGGTAAGGCATGTGCTTTCTTCGAAAGATCAGGACTTCTCCTTTGGACTTCTTCGCGGAGATGTATTCGGTTGCGACGAGGTAGACTGCGCAGCCAAAGGCCATCAAGGCAATCATGACACCAAGGTTGCTAGTCAATCGTTAGCACGCTTTGATCCTTCCATATAAACCCTCCGGTCAGGAAAGCTCGTTTGTTACTTACCGCCACAGATGATCGTAGGTGTAACCGAAGTTGACGGCCAAGTAGGTGTCACCATCGACGTAGCTTGCTCCAGCGGCAGCTCCAGTAGTTGCACATATTCTTTCATCAGGAGAGACTCCGTTATAATCTGGGCCTTCGGGAATGAACTTTGAGCATTCAATAGTACGGCCGTGGAACTAAATAGCTGGTTAGATTTGTGATACTTGGCTGTTCAAGGCATCAAGACTCACCTCGTTGATCATTAATGCTTCAAAAGCATAAGCAACCGGCTATGGCTATTAGCATGACATTCCAAGACAAATATGGTTCAGGTGAACACATACGTTAAGACAGTTGAGCCATCGGAACCAGGGAACCATGTCTTTGATTGGAATGGAGAAACCAGTATAAATTGCGAGAGCGAGACTGAACAGTGAAGCGGGAGCCAGGGCCTTATAACATTAGTTGATGAAAGTGACAAGATAAAGAAAGATACTACCTCTGGCAACGAACGGGACAGAGCACCGATGCAGCGAAAGTACATGGACATTGTCAGAGTACACGTAAATGCGAACAGCAGAAATGTGAAGAAGTGGCCAGGCGTGCGTCGCAAGTTGGTCATGAAGTAAAGAACCAGGTTGAATCCAAGAGAGGTCAGGACTTTATTGGGCAAGTCACAAATCATTGAAGCTAACACGTCAGCTGAAGCATCCTCGAGCTTCGTGCACATACTTACCGATTGCCTCCGTGAACGGGTGATAGAAAGCATACTTGGTGTGCTTTTCCACGATAGGTCTTTGAGCATACAAAGTCATGATCTATTTGGTCAGTAACATGTCTCAGTTTCCATCCAGATATAACAAACCTCGAGAGCACTGGCAAAAGAAGCTAGGAGAATTGCAAAGAAGAGTAGCGCCCCTCGACTGTATAAAGCATTGGTGTTGTTGGGGAGGTTGTAGAAGATACTGCTAACCACCAACGCCATGATGGCATTGAAGAAAGCACCCGTGATGACTAAACCCATGTTTGATCGAAGAGCTTGGAACCCACGTCGAACACATAGAGCGACCTGCTGTGGGATTGAGAGAAGATAGGGAGAGTTTGCACGTCTGGATGTCCAATTAGTGACTGAGATATCCTCAAGAAAGAGACATTGACTTACTGCGACGCTGCTTTGACCGATTTGCGGAATTCCTTGAACTTTTCCAACCCTGGTCCTCCGATAGGGTACTCCTTATCGAACTCGTCAATCTCCTGTAGCAGATGTGCCCGGTCTTGACTCTTCTTCCACACGGCAGCAAACTCATCTGGTGTCGAAGGTGTCTTTCCCTCAAAGCCCTGTCGGACCTTTCGTTCTGATGGATTAGTCAGAGATGTAAGAAAGTCAGACGTTACCTGTCGCGGAGGACATTCAAAGCCAAGGTTGACAAAGAATTCTTTGGCTGCGTGGATATCTCCAAAGTAGATTTGACGACCCTCATAGAGAAGAGTGACTTTGTCAAAGACCTTTTTTTTTGTCAGTCAAGTCACATGTCACACCGTGAGACATACATCATAGATCGACTGTGACGCCTGATAGACTGTCACAAGAGCTGTTGCCCCAGTAAGTTTGGTTGAAGTCCGAAGGGTTCGCACAAATTCGAGAGCAGTGGCACTATCGAGACCGCGCGTGCTGTTGTCCCAGCACTGCAAAGTACTGCCTCCGATAGCACTGCCAGTTGTAAGTAATGACACCAAGTATGTATGTGGGAGTTTGTAACTTACGCTTCTGCGATACTGACACGCTTTCGCTCGCCACCGGAAACTCCGCGAATGAATTCATTGCCAACCTAGACACGTCAGTCGAGCCGGCCTGCTGGAACGACCAAGATGCTGCGAGTTCACATACAATCGTGTCGACGGTATGGCTTAATCCAAAGGCTGCCATTACAACATCACGTAGATGCTTCACGTACGTCTACACAGCCAACTGAGTCAGCCACTACTAAACTACTCCGGAAGGGCACAAAACTAAGAAATGATAAATACCGTGCGAGTGACACCATCCATGAGTGTACGAGGGGCCTTGAACGAATAATCAGTCAAGTTTACTACATAGAGCCAGATCTCATCATCATCATACTCTTGCACGGCCAGCAAATTCCAGTGTCTGGCCTACAGTCAGTTGAGGGAAATGTGCGTCGACTTCGGCCTGGTAGATGCACTCTCCTCTGAACTCTTTGTGCATGTTCT
The DNA here is from genome assembly GCA_013623525.1 of Fusarium dimerum. Taxonomy (NCBI): domain Eukaryota; kingdom Fungi; phylum Ascomycota; class Sordariomycetes; order Hypocreales; family Nectriaceae; genus Fusarium; species Fusarium dimerum. Next base: position 45,794 of record JABGLY010000073.1, read on the forward strand.
CCTTGGGGATGCCTTGGTAGTTGAGGTAGGAGTCTTGTCCTACGTTGAAGCCGTTGGTTTCCCCAGCGATGGTCTTGAGGAATGTTGAGCAGCCACTGGTAGTAGGCATTAGTTTAAGGATTGCCAGTCAGTACAAGATGGCTTACCTTCCAGGTCTTCCCAGAACAAGCAACATCTCTCCGCTTTTGACAAGCCCGTCAAAATCCTTCAGGATCTGTATTCTAGCAGGATCTCCCTGGCTCACCAGCTTCTTTGCAAACTTGACCAGCTCAAAAGGATAGTTGCCGAAGGTCTTTTGATATCCCAAGACTTCTCCCACGCCGTGAGCCGATAGGTCTTTGTAAGCCACGCCAGCAACACCCTTGGGGAAACGTTCAGGGTCTCTGGATGTGATATTCATGACGGCCTGAAGCCATGCTGCGATGCTGAACTCGCTCGAGTTGGGATCCAGTAAAGGGTTATCAGATCCGGAAAAGGGGTTCACTGGCTGGCCGTTGCTGTCTTTAAACTCAGTGGCTGATATGGACTTTGCGAGCGCCGTGATTTTCTCCTCTTCTTCTTCTGTCAAGGATGGAATGACTGGCGTTGAAGGCTTGCTCTGCTCATTGTTTTCCTGATCTCTTCCGTTGGGCATCACTGTGATGTTATTCGCAGACTTTTCCACTCTTCCATCTTCATGGATAACCTCTTGGAAATAACTAGGACGGCCATCCTTGTAGACGATCTTCATCTTGGGGTCCTTCTGGTATTCGCCCATTGGAGCGCTAACCCACTCCCCGTCCGCCATCAGAGCAACACAGCAGTGCCATGGGGTTGTGAAGCCGGTTTTGGTGTTGAGCAAGCTCATGGATATCTTCTGTTCTCCCGTTGACTGATGGATGGATAGTCGTAGGTGGTTCGGAAAGCCATGTCTAACAGCAGCAGCAAATGCCTATCGGTGTCTGTGTTAGCACAATCGTGCCTCAGATGGGCATACGCCGACTTACATATCCTCGGATCAACATCTGTTTGGCAAGATACCTAACGTCTCTCTTGTATCCATTGCTTGTTCTACCGTTGCCAAGTGGGAAGATATGCTTGAGATCTGACTCCAGGAACCTTCGGTATCCGAGATAGGTCATCTTGATATCGGGGTCATTTTCAATCTCCTGGTCGATGTCGATGTCGTCCTTTCCGAAACGGTTCAGAAGTGTTCTTCGAAAGTTGGTAGCGTTGGCAACATAAGCGATCTCTTGCATCTCGGCCGGCAACGGGAACTCGACCAAGTCTCGAATTCTGGAAAAGCCAATGTGCTCGAGGCCCATGTTGGCAGCCAGCTCACGTAAAGCTTGGCCATAGGCCCAGGTATCGCGGTCGGAAATACTCAACAGGTCTAGAAGGTTCAGTTACATACGGTCACAGCCTGGGCCAGGATCGAGGCTATCGTTCGAACGCACCATTATAAACCACACCATCTGATATGATGGTGCACTTTGCACCAGGCTTGTAAATCTCACCGATACGGATGCACATCGTATTTAAACGATCAAGGGCAATCTCCTCAGCCTTATCAGGCAGTATCCCAAACACCTTGTAGGCCTTATTCGCTGACTTGAAAGGGAATGCGGGGAGACACATCTCGACACGGGTCCCAGCAACGACAAACTTGTCAATGACGGCCTGGAACTTGGGCCTTCCGGCCTCAAGCCGCTCCTTTGTGTCACTGAACTTGTTCAAGGCATAGTCGAAGATGACATCCAAGATCTTGGAAGAAGTATCCGAGAAAGGACGTTGCGTCGCAGGTGGCCCCGATATAAAGTCTTGTGCGGCGGGTGTATCCGATTCGGACGAGTCAGACAACTCGATGACTGTAGCCTCCGTGACAGATTTGGAAGACATAGTCATACCGTCTGTTGGTTCGTGATGGATGGATACGACGGTATGATCTGCATGCGAAGCCGACAGTATACTTGAAACTGGGATCTCTGCAGGAGGCACAGCATCAGGAACGGGTTTCATATCGGGCGAGACGAACCACTTTTTTTTCTTGTTGATTTTTGTGGTGGTTGTCGGATAGAAACTGAGTCTGGTGTGAACAAGGCGATGCTGATTGAACTGTTGAAGCAGATAAATATCAGCTTGATGTTTATATACTCCTTTGACAAAGTGTCAGGATACGAGATTCTACCTCCAAGGTAAAGGCCCGGAGATGAATTTCACTCAAAAGCACCCAGGCAATCTGATGATCACTACAGCCAAGTCGAATGACAGGAGGTAATAGAAGGCAAGGCACATTGAATCCTGAGATCCAGCCGAAACCCACGAGGATGCCTTGGGATGAGAGGGAGGGTACATACAACTGTACAGTAGGTTAGCTGTCCGGTATACAGTTGACAGGGTGCGGAATGGTGCGAGTGATAGCAGATACCCACTTGGGGAAGCTGATAACATGCTCACGGTCCAGGTTGCATGGTCAATTAAGAATGAACAAGGATGATTGAGCAAGTTTATCTGCACGCCGTCAATTGACAATGTGCTCAAACTCCGAGATACAGACGAGTCAATATTGTGAATATGGTCATTCGTCTAGAGCATTCACATGTCTTGGCAATCCTTCTATCTACTAATCACGCTTTACAGCCAGTCACAGCCGTGTTCTTACTGATCCTTCCTGTCAGCTACTAGGACACTCAACTAGTAGGCATGGAACCTTGACTTGAGAATGCGAAATAGTGCCCGATAGAGAAGGCGAGGGATGTACGGATGTACAATACTATGCAGTGGCCCCCCAGTACCATTTCTTAGTCAGTATGTGCGATGCAATCCCATTGAGGTATATTGAGTTAGTTTTCCTAGGATGCTCATTAGTCCATGCCAAAGACCTGGCGTTCTGCAAGCGCCACAGCTGACGATGATACATGAACAATCCTCGAGGAATGACCCCACAATCGTGCATCAAGCCGCATAGACGCTTCTCACGGTTACAAGGCCTCAGTGGATGGACTTGCAGCATGCTCGACCGATACCCAGTCCGCGGTGCTGGTTTGATGCAGCAGGGAGTGTCTCAGACCCCTAAGTTATAGGACTTTTGTTCGACCAGTCATCATATCTCATTTGGCCGGAAAGTTCAGGGACAAGATAATGTCGTATCCCACGCCTTGTGTGGTCCTACCATGGGACTGTCAGACCCCCAGTTTACTGTCGTAAGCTGCGGAATGAGGCACTAGCACTTATAACGAGACAAATTCAACGGTCAGTGGTAGGTAGATTGTCTTGAAGGTCACTACCTTACTGATCAAGTAGCTGGAGACAAACGTATACACTAGACAGGATGGTACCCGCCTCTATCTTACAAGGGATGCGATGTGGTCTAAAAGCAAAGATTCAATATAAAATGCTGTGTCAGCCAACCCGAGCACGTGGAAACGTTGATCCCTGGCCATGCTTCTCCCTCACTGTCGATATTTTGCATTGCATCCAAGCTATCCTGAAACTCTCTCTGGATTGCGTACATCCTCTTCATTCACACAATGACGGTCAACGGTTCGCCAGTTTATGGGAGGAGACTTATCCCCCAGATCCTAGATGATCTTGCTTTGGTGGACCCAGATCGCATCATCTATTCCATTGCAACCTTTCCTGAAGGTTCCCCAGAGTTTAGACGCATATCTGCGCGTGCCTTTGCAAAGGCTGTTGACAAGACGGCATGGTGGCTCCACGAGCAGCTTCACGCAGTGAATGGGGTTTGCAATGGGGTTCAGCAAGGAGAAGGGAGTCCGGAGGAAAATGACAAAAAGCAACAAACTTCAAATATTCAACCTATAGGTTACATCGGGCCTCGTAAGTACAGATGTTTCAAGTACGAACAAGGGAGACAAAGCTGATCACTGTGCACAGATGACATTCGACATGTCCTTCTGACGTATGCTGCTGTCAAAGCCGGATGTGCTGTAAGTACAGAAATACCATATGCTACATGTCCCACCATATGAACTTGTAGCTCACTCGCTCGTAGGCATTATTTCTCTCTCCAAAGAACAATGTTGTGGGTGCATTGGCTGTTCTCAATGCTTCAAATTGCAGCATATGGGTCAAACCTCATGAGCAGCCAATGCTTCCCCTCGTGGAAGGAATTCTTCAGGAAAAGTACATGAAAGTTCTTGAGTTACCAGGAGTGGACGAGCTCCTTGATGCCGAATCCACAGAACCATTTGTGTTCGACAAGACATTTGCAAGTGCTGTCAATGAACCTTTCTGCATCCTGCATACGTCTGGGACGACCGGAGTGCCCAAGCCGGTTCCCTGGTCACATGGATTGATCGGGACGATGGATGCCATTAGGCTTCTTCCACCTACTGAAGGTGACGATGGGCTTTCTCCCTGGACGAACGATTGGAATGACGGGGACAAGATTTATTCCTCGTTTCCCATGAGTCATGTAGGTCACAGCCCCATTCTCGTTGTTCGAGACTAACCCCTAGAACTAGGGAGCTGGTGTGATTATGGACATCCTGATGCCCTCGTTATTCAACCTGCACTGCATTCTTGGACCTCCAGGTGTCTTGCCGAATATGGGCCTGATAGAGTCGCTAGCTGACCATGCTGAGATTGATATCTGGAGCATGGTTCCGTCACTTGTCGATGAACTGGGTGAGAGTCCAGATGTGCTGGCAAAGTTCAAGCCGTCCAAGTTCATTTGCGCCTCAGGTGGTAAGTATCATGCGCCTGTGAATCCATAGCGGAACTGACTCATTCGTTAGGCCCCGTCAGCCCAATTATCGTCGACAAAGTCAATGAAGTGGTTCGAGTCCTCAACTTGACAGGAACCACAGAGGGTCTCTTCATTGGTAATCTCTGGGTACCAAGAGAAGACTGGCACTGGTTCGCGTTCCATCCTTACTCAGGCTTTGAATTCAAAGAGGTGCAGCCTGGTGTATTCGAGCATTGGGTGCATCGAAACGAACACTGGGAGCTTTTCCAGGGAATCTTCTACACATTCCCTGATCTTGACTCTATAAACCTCAAAGATCTGTACATCAAACACCCTACGAACCCCAACTTGTGGGCTTTCAGTGGAAGAAGTGATGATGTCGTTGTTCTCTCAAACGGCTACAAGATCTCCCCCCTGGACACGGAGGCTTTAGTCACGACACACCCAGCAGTCGATGGCTGCCTCATGATTGGGACTGGAAAGCCGCAGGCGGGTTTACTCATTGAGCTGAAAGACCCTTCCGAAAAGAACAATGAATTGTTCGACAGCATCTGGGCCATTGTTGAAAGAGCCAATAACTCGACATTTCAAAAGTCCCGTCTGCAACGACAATACATTGCCTTTGCAGAGCCAGACAAACCCTTTATTCGAACAGATAAGAGAACTATCAAGAGACGTGCTACTCTAGACCTTTACGCGGATTTTATCGAGCGCTTCTACAACACGAGAGATGAGGAGGCAGAGAATGAAGATTTTGACGCCTTTGCAATCGACACAACTTCTATCGAGACCCTCACGAGCTCGGTTCGTCATATCTTATCTTCAGTCCTTCCCGACGTTGAAGAATTCCCACCAGATGAGGATGTCTTCGACCTTGGACTGGACTCTCTGCTTGTGTTTCGCGTGGTCAAGATCATCCGAGCTGTCACTGGTCTTGAAGAACAACTCGCCCCCCGACACCTGTACGCCCATCCGACATTGAGCGAATTCTCCGTGCAACTTGCCAAGATCTTGGACGAAGAGCAGTCCAAAAAGGGTGTTGGGGCGGAATCTTCAAATGAGGAAGCGTCCAATGACAGGACAGACACCCCAGCCTCCAGTGTTGAGTTGATCAACATACGCAAAATGGTCGCCGAACAGAAGCGACGACTTGGGTCCAAGATGAACCCATATGATGCAGTGAACCCAAATCACTACATGGGTCTCAACTTCTACTTCGCTCTTCGTCCTGATGTCAGCTTCGAAGAAGCCTTCACCAAACTGCAGAATGGCCTTGTTCGGGCATTCCAGATCATCCCTGAACTCGAGGGTAAAATGATGCTTGCCTCAGAGCATGAGTTTGGTTACAAGAAGGGCGAATACCGCATCACGGTACCTCCACACCCTTTGCCGGCTTCAGAAAAGCCTAGACAGCTGGTCTACAAAGACCTCTCTCAAGTTCTCCCACCATTCGAGAAGATGCGTGAGGCTGGATTCCCGCCCTCGCTATTCAGCGACGACCTTGTCCTCGACTGTCCCCCCTTCCCTGCCATGCCCGCCGACGTGTTAGTCGCGCAGGCCAATTTTGTGGAGGGTGGATGTATCCTGGCGACCAATTTCATCCACACGTGTCTTGATGCAGTGGGTGTCATGGTGGCTCTGCGAGTCTGGGCTGAAAGCTGCCGGTACCTTGATGGGGATCAGACAGCGACGTGTGATTGGTTTGATCCCGAAAGTTTCAATCACAGTCTTCCAGAGATAATTTACGAGCAAGAAGGATATGCGAAGCCTGTTCATGAGGTAGACCCCGGTGTTTGGGGGTTCCTGCCATTTACTGCACCAGAAGGTGCTAAGACTGATGAACATAAGAGTGAGGCTTATAAGAAGCCAGATGAGCGGTTCGAAAACCATGGATCCCGACAACACACTCTTCCTCCAGCTCCCGTCTTCCCTCAGCAGCCAGTATGGCCAGCTCCTCCTAGCGAACGCTCACTAAGCACAACCATGTTCCTCCTCCCCGGCGAAAGCATTCACAAACTCAAGCAAGAAGCTCTCGCCGATGACGAGGCCAAGAGACTTTCCACATCGGTCATTGACATCGTGCAGGCATTCTTCTGGCGTGCATCCGTCCGATCGCGCTACCGGGTGGCCAAGGAAATCCGGAACCAGACTTTCGGGCCTGAAGAGCTGTCCATTCTGGAGATGCCCATTGATGGTCGTCCATTCTTCTCGTCTCTACTGCCATCGTCTTACATGGGCAGTTTGCTGGTGATGAATCGACCAACCATGCCGATCGAGACGCTGTGTTCACCAGATACAAGCATCGCTAAGATTGCATGTGTGATCCGCGAGGCAGCTACTCGAATCACCCCGTCACTTGTGCATGACGCCTTCACACTACTAGCATCCATGTCTGACTATAGCAAACCTGCGACGGCCAACATGGGTCTCGAGCACATGAACGCCATGATCTCCAACATGATGCTTTTCCAGACGAGTGACATTTCATTTGGTGATTCTTTCTTTGCCGGGGGTAGCGCGGAAGCCATGCGCCCTCAGATTGAGCGTGGCCACAGACGGTTTAGATTCTTGATTCTTTCACCAATGAGGAAGGATGGTGGCGTGGAGTTGGTGCTGGGTACGCTACCGGAGGAGTTGAATATGCTCATGAGTGATGAGGAGTTTACAAAGTATGCGGTACTGCTGGATAAGCGGGGACATTCTTAACTGCTCTGTGTAGCTAGGTTAGTCGTGTAATTAAGTGACCATGTTTAAGTGGCAAACAATATTTCTGTAGATGAAACCAGAGTTGGAAACCGTCTGTCTTTGTCTCAGCTGAGCACGTTAAATGTACTCAAGGTGGAGATATCGTAAGACATTGCTTTTTGTCTGAACAAATCGTATTTCCTTGTCTTTCCGGATTACACACGTTGATTAAACTGGTCGTCCACGGCTGCTTCAAATTCCATGACTCAATTAAGTCATTATACTCAACATATCTGGCAACCCGAGTACTCAGACCCATTACCCTAAATCAAACTAATATACCCTGATCGACAAGTGGAAACCAAACAAGGATTAAACAACCCAGAACGGGAGCAAGGATATTGAACTATCCCATCAGCTTGTCCCCTTCATACAAGGGTACCCTTGCATCCCGACCACCACATCGGTCTAGCAAGTCATCCACCAACGACACGCTCGGAAAAGTGAGCACAATAGAGCGAGTTCTTGAAAGAAGATTACTGCAGCCCCCATGGATACCATGCAGAATGATATGAAATGTTTGGACAACTGACATTCCAGATTTGCGGGACTGGCCACTCGATACCACATTTCCCTGCAGGGATTTGCTTCTGTGGCTGATTCCATTATCGGACGTTTCTGTTGGTTCCTTTGCCGCCTCTTTCGCTATTGAGAGAATTTGAGCACAATATTTGGATCTTGTCTGGTGTGTCAGCTGGATTCCGATAGTGTCGGCCTACCGTTGATGTTGCTTCTTGACATTCAACTCTGAGCCAACGCAGGCTAGTCTGCTCTGTACAAGGGGAGGGATTTGCCTGACAATATCTGCTGTTCGCTTATTCTCTCTCTTGCCATAGATACAGACAGCATCAGGCTTGTGCTTTCCCTTTGAGTTGGAAATGCACATGCACATACCTTTAAAAAGCCACTAGTTGTACCTTCTCCTTTCGTGCAGATCTTGCAACGGTTCCTAATCAGTCGTCGCCCTTTCCTTATTCATCCTTCGTCTCCATATGCAGACACTCATCTATATACATTCATAGTATTCTTTAATTCTTTCCCTCCTACAATCACCACACTCCTTCAGCAACTCTCCCCCCTCAAAGCACATCTCACCGCAGAGATGGCCGGTGATAACCCCAATTCCTCTCCTCCTCCGACCCTCAACGTCGATTCCGACACCAAAGTCCTTCATCAGGTACATGATACACCCCATGATGGACTGGATAAAGATGTAGAGAGTCCTAGGAACGATGACGCTATCGACACCAACTATCAAGTCGGTATCCAGAACATCGAAGCCGTCACCCTCTCCTGGTCCAAGGCCGCCTTGATTGTCGCTTTCGTCCTCATCTGGCTTGTCTACTTTGTCCAGGGTCTCGTGGCTGGAATCAGCAGCGCTCTCGCTCCCTATGTCACCTCCGACTTCGCCATGCATTCCCTCACTGCTACGACCAGCGTCATGAGCTCTGTCATTGGAGGTGTCACCAACCTGAGCATCGCAAAGACACTCGATGTCTTTGGCCGTCCTCAGGGTTTCATGTTCAGCGCTACGCTCGCCACCATCGGACTCATCATGTCAGCCGCCTGCAACAACGTCGAAGCATACGCTGCCTCCCAAGTCTTCTACACGGTCGGAATCAACGGTGTCGGTTACAGTCTTAGCGTCTTCGTCGCCGATATCACGTCGCTTCGCCACCGAGGTCTCGTTCAGTCTCTGTGCGCCTCACCCAACATCATCACCGCCTGGCTGGGAGGACCGATTGCTACCTCGTTCTTGAATGGAGCCGGCTGGCGCTGGGCCTTTGGAATGGAGAGTATCATCGTTCCAGTCGTTACTCTGCCACTCTTCAGTCTCTTCATGTACTACAACATCCAGGCCAAGAAGCAAGGTCTGTTTGCCCAGCGACCCAGCAAAGGCTCCTTACTGGACTCCGCCAAGTACTACGCCCGTGAATTCGACGTCGTCGGCCTTATCAGTCTTTCTGCCGGTGTCGCCCTTTTCCTGCTACCCTTCAACCTCTACTCATTGCAAGCCAAGGGTTTCGGCTCCGCCATGATCATCTGCTTCTTCGTCTTTGGCATCCTGCTCCTCATCTTCTTTGGAATCTGGGAGAGGTTTTTTGCCGAGGTATCTTTCATCCCGTGGAGATTCCTCAAGGACCGCACTGTCGCTGGTGCCTGTGTCCTCTCCTTCACACTCTTCTGCAGCTACATGTGCTGGGGAATGTATTACTCCTCCATCCTCCAGGTCGTGAACAATATGAGTGTCACCCACGCCAGTTACATCATGTCCACCTACACCGTTGGAGGCTTCCTGTTCGCCATCCTGGTTGGTATGGTCATGTCATACACTGGACTGTTCAAGCCCGCCACACTTTACGTTGCCATCCCCCTCTCGATTCTGGGCTCTGGTCTCCTGATCCACTTCCGCCAGCCCGACGACAACATCGGCTACATCGCCATGTGCCAAGTCTTCATTGCCTTTGGCAGTGGTGCCATCATGATCACCGCCGAGATTGCCATGCTGGCTGCCGTCAAGGAACAGCAGTATTTTGCCGTTGCCATCGCTTTGGTGTCCATGTTTGCAAGCATTGGACAAGCCGTCGGATTGACCATGTCCGCAGCCATCTGGCAGGACGTTCTTCCTCGAAAGCTCGCAGAATATCTTCCGGCCGAGGAACTTCCCAACCTTCCCATGATCTCGATGGACATTGTCACACAGCTTTCGTATCCTCTGGGCTCTCCCACCCGTCTGGCTATCCAGCATGCTTACGGCGACGCCCACAAGGACCTGTTCATCGCTGCTACCTGTGTTTGGATCCTCGGTGTTATTGGAACTCTCATGTGGAAGAACATCAACATCATCAACGTCAAACAGACCAAGGGCCGTGTTGTTTAAGCCTGAGGTGTGCTTGAGTCTGGCTAGGTGACCGGCTGGCAACGGTCCCTATTCGTATAATACTCAATTGATTAATTTGCCATATTCAATGGATAGATTTAGTGTTATGTTCGAAAGAGCAAACAGTAGCATCCTTTATAGAATGTCACCATCACACATGCACCTTAACGGACGCCATTCTTGATTAGATAATTGTACTTGATGCTTCGAATAATTCTGCCGCCCAATATGCGTCGAATCTCCAGAATTGATCTTGCTGTGAATTGCGTCGTATCAACAAACTCGACTCTTCCTCCCTCTTTTCCTTCAGCATGTCTGCTTCAACCTCGACATCGCTAAAATTAATTTGCCTGGCTCGATGATGAGAAAATTGTTGAAATTCTGCGTTAGTATGGGGACTTGACTGTTCTTCGATCGTCGCAATGTCTACAGGAAGACTGGAAGTGTTCTCTTGTGCAACGGAACGCACCCAGACTTCATAACTCCCTGTAGGGTAAGTCGCACGACTGTGCTGCCTCACTGGTACTTCTTCAGAGGAGCTGAATGATGCTAAAAGCAAACGGTTGGCAACGAATACGGAAAAATCTGAGTGACATACCAGGACTGTCATTCAGATCTACTGAGTCGTCTTCTTCAGAATATGGGCTTTTGCAATTATACCAAACGTCAGATAATAGAAACAGTCTATCGATATGTGTAAGCATAGAACAGACTAGGCGTGGGAACCTCATTTCGTGCTGAGAACGTCAAAACGTACTTTGAATGCTCATTGACCCTTCTTTTTGGCTTCCGATAACTGCACTCCTGGCCATCAAAACGACAGTTGGTGCAAGGATTTCCAACTCTTGACATATCACACCGGACCCTACGCATGTGACATCCAGAGCAGGCGATGGGGGCTCTTGGCCGACGACCAGCTGTCCGGTGTAATGTCATAATCCTGCTTTATTCTATAAGATGGAACGGTGTTGTTGATAAAAGTAAGCTGCTTGTGATATTCTGTCTTATGTTGAGATCTAATAAATAACATGAAACTGAAACTGCTATATTATCAGGTTGCAATAATACAACAGTATGACACAGGCCGCCTTTGTCCTGAAAGTGAGTTAATAGGCGATAGCCGACTGCCGAGCTACGGATAACCAGAGCCGGGGGTGGGTTCCCTTACGTATGGCAGCTCTACTTGGAATTACATGAGGCTCTTAGTGAATCTGTAGCTTATTGAATCCATGAATTGACATGCAGCTAATGAAACTTGATCGATGTGGTCATTCAACACATTAATATGCACCCAGAGTAGTTTTGGAGCTACTAGCGATGGCCATAATGGTCGACAACATTATTGTTCTGGAGACGTTAGATTGTTCCTGCTTTCATGACTGCCGTAGCCACCACGTCTGCCACCTTGGCCGCTACCTCCTGCGCTGGTTCTTTGGGTGTTAAATGGTTGTCGCGGCGGCGGTCGTGAGAGGCATGTTTAGGGCCCATCGAATGTCTTGCTCAAGATGCGGATGGCGCTCGACAACCTTTTCCAAGAAGCAGTCCTTCCACTCCTGTCGAAAGGAGTTTGCGGCAGCCCGAACTTGACTCTTGTAGAGTTCATGTGTGCAAACATACATGAGATCGTTGTAATCGTCACCGGTCTCACGACCATAGTGAGCCTTGATCTTGGCCGCCACAAGAGGCCCGATCGCAAGCACTTTACAGTTGAAGGTGATTGAATCGGTGACGACGGTCAAGGTTTCGAGAGAGCCGGCGATGTCATTAGGAATGAGATGGCCCTCGGCTCCTTTTGGCTTGAGATCCAGCTGGACCAATTGCCCCTGAACACTGACAAAGATTCTGGCAACACCAGAAACCCACTGCATTCGATTGGCAGGTCGATGGATACTGCAGTGTAGTAGATTAGCTAGGAAGTCGACTGATAACGCAGGCAAGCAAGATTAAATCCAACCAATAGCCTGTAGCTTCCCCAACCGCCAGGATTTGGACAAGGCTGATTAAAGCCAATGTGGATCTCGGAGGTGACAGAGCAAGCGTCATGGCATGGCATGTCATTATAGTATAGACGTGGGGTGTCTTGACATGGTAAAGGGAGGGGCAGGAAAGGGAGACTGAGGACTAAACGCAAGATGCTGCAAGGGCTGGAGTACTCACTCATCATGGCTATTGAAGATGTTCAAAAGAGCGTCCATACGGGGCGGGTTGTCAACGGCGATATCAACGTCTCCAGTTGTACGTCCAGATCCACGCAGGTAAAAGTTCATGCCTCCCATGACACCGTAGTTGATGGCATTTTCTTCGAATATCCTTGCAACTCGTGCCAAAGCAATCGATTGTTGCTCTGGGAATGCTACCTCAGCTTCAATCTCGAGAGCATCTAGATCTTCGTCGGAGTAGAATGGCATTTTGGTAAGAGGCAGAAATACAAAAAGATTCCAAGTGACACTGGAAACATATGTTGTATGGGAAACTAGAGAGGAAGGCTTGAAATTGGAATAGGGCCTGCCGCCTGTGTAGCCGGCGCTCCTCCTACTGTATCAAGCACCCCAAAAGTGGGGCCGGTGGCTTTTCCTGCGGCTGATGAGCTTCTGGCTCCAACAGCAGGCAGCATCAATCAGTCAATTAATTCAACAGTGAATTTGACAGTCACTCCGATCGTCAATTTGATAGGTAGTCAATCTAACCTTTATTCTAACAGGAACTTGATAGCCGCCCAAGGGAGATGGACGATTCAATTCCTGTCCAAAGACAATCTGCGGCCCGATTGCTTTGTTGGTTCTGACCCTTGAAGTTGACTGCCATGGAAGTCCATCTGGTTGGTGGTAGATTTAACGACATTGGTTTGACGCGCGCGCCAACCCGAAGGCAACAAGGCTTGGAACCTTGTTGGTCACAAGTACCGCAAGAGAAGCTCGGGATTGGCTGTAGTATTCCTATAGCATCTACTTTTAGTTACCTACTCGTATACTGGCCATGGCTACCAGGCATGCGACAATGGTCCTTCCCTCGAGAGACGCCACGGGCACTAATTGATCGTGTTGTTCAACCGCCTTTACACTGCGAGGCCTTGTTCCTCTTTTGAACACAACGTCTTCCTGTTCTCCGAAATGAAACAAGAGGCCGTGGCGAAGGCGATGCTGAACAACTATGGCGGTTGTGCCGGACTGCGTTAAACAACAGCATGCCTGAAGGTGAAGTACGCGGATACGGCTATGAAGACGTAACGAGACATACAACGGGCAACTTCCAGGCACTTTGAATATCGTAAAACTGATCTTATGATTCCATGTAGTGTTGCATTCCGTGCAGCAACAAACCCATGCTCACCCGGCCTTGACTACATCGTGTAGGTTTCGTTACGGGCTCATCAAAATGGTCTGTCTCTTTCCCTTGGATCAATGTCGTTCTTTATCCTTCGCCACCGGGTTTTATACCTGCCCTTCTTCATCGGCTCGATTCGCCGTTCTTTCGTCGAGACAATCTCATTCCACAGCTTCCGGTAATCAGTGCCAAGGTTCAGTTGGCCGATACCAGCAGCCTGAAGCTCCACGTTGAACATCTTGGAGAATTCAATCCCCTTCACCTGCAAGTCGTCATAATCGATGTTTTCCTCCCCCCACTTCTCGTCCAAATTCATCCCATCAATGAAGTCTCCTAGGTTACTGCTGTTCTGCAAGACGAGCAAGGAACGGGCGAAATGGGGCATCTTGGGATAAGGAACGCCTTTTCTGCTCAGGTCGCAGTTCTCGGGGATGGGGTCGATGAAGCAGCGCGATGACGGAACCAGGAGGAAGTAGTAGTTGACACCCTTTAGCCGGAATGTTGGGTTGAGGTGGCGACAAGACATGGGGACTGGCGGGGGAGGTTTCGCAGGCTCGTAGAGGTCGTTGCATTGAATGAGATGTTGAGCATCTCCAAGCATGTGAGCCGGCACACAGATATCCCATTCCTTGTAAAGCATGGGTTAACAAACTGTGACGGCCAAGATGGAGGGTCAGGAACCAAGGTTGAACACACCGATGTTACTCTTCCAGCTCCGTAGTAGCGCAGCGCATTCACGTCGATCACGCAAGCTGGTATACCGGCCGTCTTGAGTAATGCAATCACCTCGAGTGTTTCCTCCCAGCCATACGTGCTACGGCCTCGAAAATCTCTCATACCGGGAAGCTTATCAGTGGGCACAATATTGACCGCATTTTCAGAGGTATGAAGTGTGGTGTCGGGCGATGCCATCTCCATGAGAGCGGGTTGACTCCTTGAGCTACTGGACATTATGAAGTTATGTTGGAGTGTGATCCTACAGAGGTTAAGGCGGGGTTACAGGGTCTGATTACTGGAACATAAGACCCCACATTTTCGCCACCGCCTTAATGTCGCTATACTTAGATCCCCTTACTTAGAATTACCTATATAAAGTTAATATAATTAAAGGTAATTTTATTAATTTAATATATTAAAATATAAGCTTAAATATAAGGCTTTTATTATTAATATTTCTTATTAAAATTAAAAGACTTAAATCCCTTTTAAGATTATTTTTCTGATAAAAAAAAGAATTTTTTAATAAGATATTTGTAATAGAGAGCTGGCTAAAATATGGGGTCTTATATCAACTAAGAACCTTTGATTTAATTGGTTGATGTACCTGCTGTGCCTTTTCTGGATGCCCAGTCGGCGGCGCGTTCAACCAACACGTTAACGAGGGCAACAGTCACTAAGCAATCCATCGAAGCTCGTTCGTTCCCTTCATCTTCTTGTTCAGCCGCGTATAATGCCAGTAAAGCCCAAAACTCAATAGTGCACCCGCAGCCAAAAACCCAGCATTGAGAGCGTGACCGAGCCTGTAGAAAGGCTTATCCTGGCTCCTGTAGATCCACACGCCGATAATCTGGCCTGGTCCAGTGAATGCAATGTTGAGGCCAGAGGCAAGAGATCCAGCTGTTGTGTTGCGGACGTTGTCTGACACCCAGGCGCAAAGCGAAGGGAGGCCAGCAAAGACACCGGCGGTGCTAATACAGAGAAAGGCATAGCGAACAGTGTAACTTTGGCCGGGAAGACATGCTTGGATGCATTAGTTGATTTCCTGACACTCCACGGCAGCGTCACTTACCTTGAATGATGAAGGCCACCGTACCGACAGTAAAGGAAGTCCCGGCGATGAGACCACGGGACTTCTTTCGATCCGATATCATGGCTGCACCCAGAGTGACTACGTAGGCGATGGCATATGGCGGCACAGTGAAGAGCTGAGCTTGGAGATCATGGTACCCAAGACCAGCAACAATGGTAGGAGCGAAGAGTGACAAGGAAGAGACGCCGACGCCAAGGCAAAGGTACGTGAAGTAGTGCACCCAGAGTCTAACTTCCAGGAGCGTCTCTTTGGCATCGGCCCAGTTGAGTTTTGCGTCACTATCTGAGGTTAGTACAGGTCTGAGTAGTGGGTTGAAAGGTCGAGAGACATACCCCTGGGAACAATTGCCACCGAGTCTGAGTATCTGCATCGACCGTTCATCATCTGTGAGCCATTTGGCTTTCTCTGGGTAATTTGGCATGAAGATCATGACGATAACTCCAAGGATAACTGGGGTATGTTAGCACATTTTAATCAAGAGACATTGGGAGAACATACTGGATGGAACGCCTTCCACAATAAAAAGCCAACGCCATCCTTCCAGCCCGCTCGCCCCGTTCATGTGTCCTACTCCGTACGCGATGACACTGTAAAGCAAGTCAGTTGTAATCCCGAGATGTTCATGTGTTGTTCCATACCCCCCGAACGCCCCTGCAAGCGTTGCACTGCAGAGGAATAGTGCAATGCGGGTTGCTCTCTCTTCAGGCTTGTACCAGAAACTCATGAAGAAGATCATTCCCGGAAATACACCAGCTTCAAAAGCTCCGAGGAAGAAACGAAGCACAGCCACCTGCTCGAAGCTAAGGGTGCCTGCGATGCCGGTACAGAATGCACCAAAGCCGATAATGAGAATCCCGAGCCATCTGATCATGTTAGTGATGTCTATGGGGGCCACTCGAACTTGTACCAACATGTTTGGACTCAACACCTTGAGGGCAAGGTTACTGGGTGCCTCAAAGACAGAGTAGGCGACAAGAAAGACCATGAGAGCTATAACGTATTGATACTGGGACATGTTGTTCGTATCGAGAAGGGTGTCGTTGGTGGAAGAGTTGAGGATACGAGCATTTCCTTGGCACGGTTAACAATCGTTTTGAGTGCATGTTGATGGACCTACCAATGTTTGATCGGTCGAGATAACAGAAGAGATAGATCAAAGCAGTGAATGGCATGATGCGAATATCGATCTTGCGAACGAGTCTGCCACAGTACGTTAATACTAAGACAAGGATAACTCATGATGTCTATAGCATACCTTTTCTCTGCCTCTTTGTCAATGCTCGGAGCAGTCTCGATATGAGAGCTTTCCACATCGTCAATCATCTTTTCCTCGTTATGAGTCATTTTTTCCGCAGCTGTATTGGTGCCGCTGTTATTGTTGTTGTTGTTGTTGTTGTTGGTCAATTTATGGAGAATCATTGTCGTCTATCTGGAAGGATATCACTCTGTTTTGTACCCCCAGTCAGAAGCTGACTCTTGTTTGTTTCCGATAGAATGGTTCGAGTTTGCTCCTGACCCCCGGACCAACCCCATATTTTACCCCGTGGGGAAGCAGACGATAGACGAGAGCCGACCATAAGGATCAAAACATAGGTGAGGGGTATACCAGCGTAGATAGCGATTGGACAGTTACTTCAACTGGAATTGAGGGGTGCGCCGAGTCTACTGTAGAAGCGGATACGAGGGACTACTCGATAGTATCAGATGATGTAGAAATGACACCCGAAAATCTCCTGACACAAGTACTTCCCATCAACTCTAGCCCCCAGCGTCCTCTGTTGGTCGATCAGTACAGCCAACAGTTTCGACACCCTCAGAGCCGTATGCGCTCCCTTCTCATCTAACCGAAAGGCGACCATTTCATCCTCCCCCGCGTAATGGTTCTCATTTGTTGCGCTGAGCTCTCCGAGAGCACGGAGTTGAAGTACTGCCCACTCTTGTTGCACCGGGTCTTCTACCTCGCAACCGAAGAGGAAGCACACCCACATGAGTCCTGGATGGATCGAATTTGCTGGAGTGCGTTGTAGGGTTTTGTCGAACACGTGCTGGTCCATTGGTTGACCGACGCTGCGGCGCATCATGTCTCCTGACTGTTGTAGGGCCTTCTGCATGATAGGCGTGTGCTTAAGAGTCCAGAAGGCCACTCGATGGATATAGACGTAGTGGTTCCAGAAGGTAGCGATGTAGATGCTAAAAAGCTGCTCTAGACGTGTGGCAATGTCTTTTGCTACGAACTGTACAAGTTGGTTGGCGTTGAGGTTGAGAATTCCTGGCCGGCGCTTCCAGAGCTCTTGCAATTCCTCTTCAAAAGCCATGCATGCGTCCATGACTTCACGTTCATCTTCTGGAGTCCCCCTTGGACGATGATGTCGATCATAAGATCCGATTCGTCTAGAATACGCTTGCGAGGCCATATGAAACTCAAAAGCCGGGTAGAGTAGAATGTTGAGTATATCCAGTCGAATCACATTCTTTGGTAAGGGTGCACTAGCTGATACAGAGAGCAGGTATTCTAACCGATTCCCTCGGTTCCTTTTGGTTGGACCGGGTTGTGTCTGGTTAGATCGCTTGTTTTGCTCCTGTGCAAGAGCCGTAGACGACGGAGTATCATGGCTCTCGTCGCCAAATGGTTCACCAGCAGCCATGCTTGATTGGGACCGGCGGACGACTTCAAGAGCTGACTCGGAAAGAAGATGGCATCCTCCGAGATGGGACATCTTTGCATCGAGAGAATCGAGCCACTGAAACAAGTGCGCGGATCCATTATCCCAGTCTTTCCCGTTGGTAATTATTTCTTCCGCCATTTTTTTGGGGAATGTTGGATTCGCTTGATCGTTATCCTGGGCTATCTGGCTGGTCGTTAGTAAGTATTGACTTGACATGGGCGCCCCCGGGAACATACCTCAAACCAAGCTAGGAGAAACAGCGATACTAGTAGAGCTCGGCTATTCTGTACATTGTTCTGGGCATATGCCAGAGCGGCTTCCATGGCTGCGCATGCTGCATCATGGAGCCGAGACGCAGTGAGTTTGTAGTTATCTTGGTTGATGCCAGTGCGGTGAAGTGAGGGCTTTGAGCTTGATAGTAGAGTACTGACTGCGAATAAAGCTAACATGACGTGTTCGTTGTCTCCGTCTGCCATTTGCAACATGTATCGTCTAATCTTGAGCCATCCGAGGGGATCAACACCGACGAGGGATGCTGGTGGTTGTATCTCCGTCTCAAACAATCCGAGAAGCTGTTCCTCCTGTAGTATGGATAGAATTGGCGGAGATATTGCGAATCTAGGCTGGGAAATGCTACCTCCCTCTTGAACTACTCTAGACTGACTCGGTATATCTCGTCGGCGGGATGAGCTGCCCACAGAGTGTGACGCCGCCTGTATCGAATTTTGAATCTCCTCATTGCCGTTTCGCCCAGACTCTGGAGTAGTCAAAGGTTGAATGACAGAGGCGTGATCAGTTTCGAAAAGCCGAGCCGAGTTTGTAAAGCCAAGTGATGTAAATGAAAAGACAGGATCTGCCAGGGGAACATAGTCCGCAAAGACACCAAAATGCCAGCTGCTTCTATCCTCACTACCTGCAACAAAGTCAGATATAGCAGCTGCATCATCTAACACTGCATCGGATGTCATGCCGATGGGGTCAAGATCGGTGGCCGCGATGTTCATGGCGTCCATCTCATGATTCTGGTGAATTTGATGCTCGGATGCTTGCGCACTTATTGGAACGGATTGACATTGCTGAGCATCAGGTGGCGGTTGAAAGCTTTGATCTTCCAATGGACTGATTGGCATCGACATGTCCAGATAGGATGAGTCTCCATTGGTGATTAGGCATTGTTGGCTTTCATTCGCACTTCTCTCTTCTCCAAAGTCGTGAGTATCATCCTCATGTTCCAAGGGTTGTTCCTCTGGCCGAGTTCGGCGTCGACGTTGCCGGCGATGTTGAGCCTGCTGGTAGCCGCATTCCAGCTTCAAGCGATCGCAGTGGCCGCATACAGGTCGCTTCTCGTCACATCTGACCCTTCGCAGGCGACATGTTTGACAGCCAGTCTTTGACCGGGGACCCGAGCGGCCCAAGTTGGTATTTTGACGACGGACGATGCCAGGCTGTGACATGGCGGATGGGGCAAGGGGTAGGATTAGTTGGGGATTTCGGTTCTAGAATGCGGGGAGATGGAGAGTTAATAAGTGGTGTGTGAGAACGGACCACTGCTATCGACTACGCTTCGCTAGCTTGGGTTCGTTCAATCCTTCAGGTATTTCCCTGCCGTGGCCACGGTGGTCACGTCACGTTGGACTTCACCATAGCCTATCGTAGACGTGGTATGGTGAACAATCAACATGTCACAACACGATACATTTGGTCTAAACTAGTGATGGCATCTCCCACTGTCAAGCACTAACGGAGGAATATGGTTTCTAAATACACGAACAACTATGGGTCTAAAGCCATAAGTCTGTGGCGAACACCCGAGGTATCGACTCACAGCTTTGCTCTCACTTCATACGTTTTCTTTTCCTTATTCCAGGGAAGCTCGGCTGCAGCCCACGCCGATGATCCAGTCCCGTGAGATTTTACAGACTCCCAATCTTCTCGACTAATTGACCGAGCCTCCTGTGCTGGATTGTAACCCAACCTACCGCGACCGTCCTCTTCCGGTCTAACGTCACCGAGAAGCGGTGCGGAGTTGCCGTCGAGACGTTTGTAGATCGTTACAACGGTAGCTCCACCTAACCCCATGTTGTGCTGAAGACAGAACTTGGTTGATGGAACAGACCGGCTACCTGCCCACCCACGAAGATGCCAAACTAGAGGTTGTTAACATTGTTTGAGGATGTGGCAGGGAGAAGGTCCTACCTAACTCTGCGCATTGTGCGAGTCCAGTTGCCCCCAATGGATGGCCCTTAGAAATCAATCCTCCACTTGGGTTGACTATCCAACCTTTTCCGCCCTTGCCAGCACGGCCGTCTGAGCTGTAAGTGATACTACCATCTCGAACGAGTTTCCAAGCCTGGCCCTCCTCAGCTAGTCCGAGGCCCTCCAACGCACACATCTCATTCGTCGTGAAGCAATCATGTAGCTCCACGATTGAGATGTCTGTAGCCTCAACCATGGCTTGCTCGTATGCCCTCCTTGCTGCTTGGCGTGTCATGTCTGAGCCAATTAGTTCAATGGCACTATTCTCTTCAAATAAGGAGGTTGAGTCTGTTGCTAGAGCCTGGCCAGCGATTTGGATAGCGCTCTTCTTGAGATATGGATGCGATTCAAGGAAGGACTCGGAAACAAGGACAGCAGCGGCGGCGCCGGTCTGGACAAGTTAGTCTAAGCGATATATGGTACCTCCGTGGGATCACTCACCGACGAAGGACAACACTGGAGTCTCGTAATATCTCCTGATACAGCTGGGCTGTCCAAGACATCCTGTGCAGAGACAGCCTTGGAGAGCTGAGAGTAAGGATTTCTGGTGCCATGATTTCGGTTTATGGATGTGATCTCTGCGAAGTCTCTCCTCTCGGCACCATGCGGCCCATACCGTTTCAGATATTCTGCTTGGGCATTGGCATACAGCTGCGGCGTCCATCCAGGTGAAGGTTTGCCTCGGTCATCCTCAGGAATGTGAGTCTTGGACAGATCCAGAATTCGCGAGAGGGGGTTCGTCCTATCCTTATAAATTTGTGGGAGAGCACCAGGGTACATCTTGTCAAACCCAATGACAAGGACGCAGTCGGCATCACCAGATCGAATTGCCTGGTTGCCAAGCCAAAGGCCAGTACTACCAGAACTGCAGTAATTATTGACATTCAAGATAGGGATTCCAGTCATCCCAAGGCCGTAGAACACTCTCTGGGCACATGTAGAGTCCCCAAAGACGTAGCATCCTATTCCCTGATCAACCTTATCGTAGCTTAACCCTGCGTCGAGTAAGGCTTTGACACCAGCTTCAACACCGAGGTCGAGATAATCAGAATCTGGATTCGATGCTAGGCTTGCTGATTTCTTTGGTGAATTAAACGGGGTCATGCCGACCCCAACAACAAAGGAAGATGAAGGCATCGTTAGCGGCTTAGAGACAAAGCTGAGTGACGATGTGAATGGTAATGGAGAGAGGTTTTATGACGACTATTTACACGGTGAATTGAAGCGTTACACGACTATAATAAAGCCATTCTAGGATATTTAGCCACTTGATAAACTTGCCATGATTTCAATCTACCAAGATAATTGGCTTGCATTGAGCCGACAAGCGACAGCCGATCGGCATTCGTATTAGGACCGCTTAACGTTTTCCATCAAAAGAGGGGAAGCCGACTACCTACCGACTTGAGTCGTTCCCAGACCAATGAGAAGCTGATCAAAGCAGACCTCCTGCTTGTCTCCTGGGAAATTGATTCACGTATGTCCTGATGCTCGTGGTTGCTTTCAGTGGTGATAGATATGTGGTGGCTAAAGCAAGCTTTACATCAGGTCACTCGCCCATTGCATGCTTGACTTGTGCAATCACGATAACATTGGACTAAGTAGAGAAAGTATATGACCCAGTCGCTTGCAATATTCCGGACACGGCAACTTGTCGTCTAGATGTGAACCTCTCTTGAACTACCAATAGATAGCCTCTCACAACCTGCTGGGCATTCTTGTTGCACCATCCAATCTAAGCACCGTCCCATTCAGCATTTTATTCTCAATGACATGAGCAACCAGAGCCGCAAACTCCTCCGGTTTTCCTGGCCTTTCTGGAAATTCCAATGTCTTCTGAAGACTTTGATAGGCCTTCGGCGGCATCCCCGCTACCATGTTTGTCCCAAATAGACCCGGTGCAATGCAAACCGCTCTGATACCCCAGACACTAAGATCGCGAGCGAGAGGAAGTGTCATCGATGCAATTGCGCCTTTGGCTGCGCTGTATGAGACTTGGCCTTCTTGCCCGTCGAACGCGGCTGCTGAAGATACGGTGATTACAACTCCGCGAGAACCATCGCTGTCAGGCTGTTGCGTCAACATTCGTGGTAGCAAATTACGGATGATATCAACAGTGCCATGTAGACTGATATCGACGACCTTTTTAACGATTTGCATATCGATGGGATGCCCTTTCTTAGAGACAATCTACGATGGTCAGTACAGCTCCCATGACTTCTCGAAGTTGAAGACTACCTTTGCTGGACCAAGGAAACCAGCGCAACAGACCACGGCCGAAATATCTCGACCAGAGCTTTCACTCCACTGGGTTATACCATTGAGTGCGCTGTTGACCTCGCTGGTGTTTGAAACATCTGCTTTGAAGTATTTGATGCTCTCATAATATCCTTGCGAACTTTCCGGAACTTGTAGATCAATAACTGCAACAGAGGCTCCTAACTCGGACATCTTCTTGACTGTGGCGGCACCAAGGCCGGACATACTGATGAGTTGTTACTTGAGTTCCAAAGTACGGTACTATCATGGCGTGTACTCACCCTCCGGTCACAACGACAATTTTGTTTTGGAGCATGATTTTGATGGCAATATTAGAACAATCGTCAGCTAAACAACTTGAGCAACAGATCATTCACTTCAGGATGTCCTAGGTCTATAAACTGCGGCGCAACCGCATTCTGCCTGACTGTATTCACAATGCTCGGCCCTCGCTTGTCGCTTAAGTTGGGTCCTACTTCCCATTCATGGATTGACGCATGGACCGACCTTCTTGTCACCGAAAAGATTGAATTGAAATAGACATAAATCTCAGTTACTTGCCTGTTAGCTTTTTAAGATTGAACACCCTCACCATATACACTTGACCCCAGTTCTCTAGTCTTGTCTAGCTTACCAGGATTCATCAACGACTCTACCATGGCCAACGTCCGAGAACACAGGGACGGTGTGGTTGCCCTGACAAAGGCCAGTCGCGATGGCTTATCGATTCTTCATGGCCCTTCGCAGCCGGTCCCTATTCACAAAACCTTTGGTCGGCTTCTACGAGAACAAGCAGCCGCGACTCCCTCTGCAATGCTTGTAGCTTCTGACCACCAAAACAAGTCACTCAACTATCATCAAGCCAACGTTAGAAGTGATAACCTTGCAAAAGGCCTGGCATCGTTGGGTGTCAGCAGGGGTGATCGTGTCGCCATTCTCATGGGAAACGAGATCGAATATGTCGAGACATTCTTTGCTTGCACCAAACTGGGCGCCCCAATCACGTTAGCCAATTACGGCTACAGTGAACAAGAGCTGCACTCGGTTCTCTCATCTTGCGGAGCATCGACATTGATCTTGGTTCCTTTCTTTGATCGCTACGACTATCGGGGCTGGTTACCACATCTCAAGAATAAAATCCCTTCCCTTCAGAATATCATCATGGTGCATGGAGAAGAATCTTTCGGGCACCACTGCACAGCCTATGAGAATGTTGTTGCAAGCGGGTTAGAGAGCAACTTGGATCTTATCGAGATTGATACATCCCTTGACCCTCAAGACATCATGAACCTCCAGTTTACGAGTGGCTCGACCGGATTACCCAAAGCGTCTGCCCTGACACACAGCGGCATATACAACGCAGGCCGCTTCATCGGTCAGACCATGTACCTCAGTGCAGCTGATCGCATCTGTTTGCCTGTTCCTTTGTTTCACAGTTTCGGTTTAATCATCGGCCTTGCCACAGTCACAGCATTCGGCGCATCGATCATCCTCCCGGACAATAAGTTTAACATCGAAGCTACATTAGCTTGCATTCCAAAGTATCAATGCACAGGGTTATACGGAGTAACAACCATGTTTGTGGCAGAGATGGCTCATCCGAACTTTCGCAAGTACGATCTCTCTACTCTTAGATTTGCGATCCTTGCCGGATCAGCTGTCCCAGAGACGTTGATGCGCAAGGTTTGGGCCAATTTTGGAATCACCCAGACACACACGAACTGGGGACTCACCGAGAGTTCGTCCATTGTCACCATGACCAGAGACACGGATACTATGCATCAGCGGACAATCACATCTGGAAGGCTTTTCCCAGGTTTCTCGGCTCGAATCGCGGATCCGTCAACAGGACTAACAGTTCCGCGTGGTCAGCGAGGAGAGATTGTTCTGCGGGGAAACGGTATCCAGGCGTGCTACTTTGCGAATGATGCCAAAACCGCTGAAGCGCATAAGATATCCCTTGAAGATGGGCTTGAGTGGTTCCACACCGGCGATGAGGGATACTTCGACGAAGAAGGATACTTTGTCATCACTGGCCGGATCAAAGACATGATTATTCGTGGCGGCGAAAACATTGCACCACTCGAGATCGAGGAAAGACTCGCCGCTCACCCAGCTGTAGCTCAAGCTTCGGTCATTGGAGTGCCGGACGAGAAGTACGGTGAACAAATCTGTGCTTTTTTGGAATCCGCATCAGGGAGCATTTCAGGAACGCCAACCGATGAAGAGCTGAGGGCCTGGGTTAGGATGACACTGGCCAAGTTCAAGCAGCCGAAATACTTGATCTGGTTGGGTTCCCATACTGAATTTGAGGTCTGGCCCAAGACAGCGAGTGGAAAGTTGCGGAAGCCAGATTTGAGACAGATAGCAGCAAAGATATTGCAAAATGGGTCAAGGGCGGACGGGATTCAAGCAAAGCTTTAGATATTCCACAGATTAAAATGAACGATATCTGGTACAAATAGTTCATATAGTGAAGTCTATGGTATTGTGAGGCAATAGACACAATACTGATCTCTGAATGGCGTCACAGCAGTAAAGCCATAGCCGACCGTATGTGTATGACTCGTGCGATAGACAAAGAGAAGCTATGACTTCCCATCTCAAAATGAATGTTAGCTTGGCTAAAGAAGTGGAAACTGTATGACGCAGCTCAAAATATTGACTAATGGTCCAGGGAAAGTTGGTTGTGAGTCTCGGTGATTCAAGTAGATCCCGGCTATCTGACAAGTAAAGCGCCCTGATCATTTATTTTACCCGACAGCTAACCCAGTCCATTCATTGACTGCGCCAGTCATGGCCCTAATCTCCAAGGGGAAGGTGAGAGAAAAGGGTCCGATGTCGCCTTGACATGGCATGGCACGCCTGGGAAAGATGAAGACATCTCCATGGAACCAAACCAATCAAGTCAAGTGACTTGGGATTCTCACATCCCATCAAGAGACGAGGATCTGGATTACTCAATTGAGCAATTTCTTTCATGAAGCGAAGGAAAATTCGACTAACAGCTAGTCATGGTCTTGACAACAAGGCTGGATTTGATGACAAGTCACGGAAAACTACATCCTCTACTGTACAAACGACCCATCTCATTTGTAGCCCTAGTCTGTACCCTAGTCAGTAGTCACTAATTTACCAGTCTGTCTCTCATGGTGCCCAATCGGAAGCCGTCAAGGCTAGACTCGGCCATGTTTGTTGCATCTGCTATCCGCAACCTTTTTGCAATTACAGTACAGTCGTGGCACTACTTGATCAAGCTTGATTGAGTTAACATTGTGGATCCCAAACAAGAGACCAACTATTCGAATAGAAGCTTAGACAATGACCATAGATCCTTACATTCCACTTCATCTACCACACTGGACATAGCCGCTTATCTATGGCCCATCCACTCTCTATCTATCCCTCCACCCTCTATTATCTTACCCCACCGCTCTCTATCATCCGGTTTTCGGGGGCTCGGGAAATAGCGTGGCTAGGCATGGTGGTATTGTCCTATTACCGTATAACATGGCAAGATATCCTAACTTTCCTGGGGAAGAACTGCGGGGGGGGGACCGATGGGGAACTGCAAGGGCCGGGCCAACTTGGCCCCTCATGAGTAAGCTATGTTGCAGTATACCCTCCTCTAAGTAGGACAACCAGCGTCGGCAAAGGCACTGATTTCTTGGCAGAGTCCTTAACCGTTGAGAATCGTCACTCCCAAGGGGCTGGATACGCAATGCAACACGAATCAGGCTACGATTTCCGAACGGCGGATAACTGGTCAGTCATAACCTGCAAAGTGGTGCCTGTCGGCAAATGCACAGCCAACTTGCAAGGTATTGGCACGTTGGCATATTGGCATCCACTTGTTGGACTATCCATACAAGCATATATACGTATATATATACTCTCGTTTCCATAGCGTCCTTGTCGATCTCATGCTCTCAAATTGATCAAGCCAGTCAACATGTATCTCCTCGCAACCTTGGCCTCTGGCCTCGCTGGCGTCGGGCTCGTCTCTGCCCAAGGGAGGTATGCCGACAATCGCGTGAAATTTGTTGAGCTTCCTGAAAAAGTGCTCGAAAATTTCCCCGACGTCGACATGGAAATCTTATCGCCTGCGTTTCTCGACTCGGACTCCGTTAACAAGGGATTTGCCAATGGCACCACCGGGCCTACAAGCCAGCAAACGCTAGGTGAGTTTATCACACCAGCACCTAGACACAGAATCTCAGTTGCTAATCATATGCCTGTCTCAGAGCAATTTTTGCAAACGCTGGCTTCAAGAAATACTTGGATGACATACCATGTTCCCGACTTCAAGTCTGAAGAGGGTCGCTCAATCCCCTACGTTCATCTCTCTTCTGCTCAGGCACCACTAATGTCTCCCCTGAGCACTTCGGGTAACCAGACAGCCAAGCTACGCGTCTGGTTGCAGGGTGGTGTTCATGGTAACGAGCCAGGTGGCGACCAGGCTATCCTCGCCTTTCTCGGAAAGCTCGACGCCGATCCTGAGTGGGCACTGGAGCTTCTCGACAAGCTCGAGTTTATCGTTCTCCCCAGGTACAGCCCCGACGGCGTGGCCTACTTTCAGCGATACCTGGCCACTGGTTTTGACCCAAACCGTGACCATGTCAAGATGCACTCGAAGCAGACCCAGAACATCAAGAAACTCAACCGAGAGTTCAATGCTCATATTTCTCTTGATTGCCACGAGACTGGTGGTGCAGTCACCAGCGGTGTTGGCGAGAACGGCCAATACTACTCCTCAATCGATAACCTCTTCTCTGCCTTCAAAAATCCCAACTCTCACAAGTCGGTCCGCGCACTTGCTGAGTCCTTGTTCGTCCCCAAGGTTTACTCGGCTCTGAACAACAAAAACTTTACGGCAGGCCCCTACATCGTGGTCCGAGATGTGAAGAACATTTCCATCACCGATTTTGTTACCGACGTCCGAGGCGATGTGTCAGTCTCTCTCGCCCATGGCCTCTCTTTCCTGTCCGAGACCCGCGGTATCGGTGTCGGTGATCAATACTTCAAGAGACGCACAGCAGCAGGTCTTGTCGCGATTGAGGCCGTCGCCCAGATCGCCGCTGATAACGCTGATGAAATTTACGACGCTATCGAGGAGGCCCGACAGGATTTCCTCACCAATGATGAGGAGATCATCGTTACTGACTACCCTAGATGGGAGAACAAGTCCTGGCCATGGATCGATGGTGAGACTGGAGAGGTTGTCGAGGTTGAGGTGCTTTTCGGAAACAACACTCCTCCCGCGTCCAATTTGACCCGCGCCAGACCCGAGGCCTACGTCTTTAGCCGTGCCTGGGCTGAGGTTGCTGAGCTTCTGCGCATTTCCGGAGTCCAGGTTGATGAGCTACAATCTGACTTTACTGGTGAGGTTGAATCATATAACGTAACGGGTGCGGATGTTGCAGCTGTCAAGTATGAAGGAACAGCTCTCACCACGATCACGACCGAGTTGATCAAGAAGACCATATCTTTCCCTGCGGGTGCTTACTGGGTCAGCACAAGACAGTTGAACGGAGCTCAAGCTTATGTCAGGCTGGAGCCGGAGGGAGCTGACTCTTTTGCCACATTCAACATTCTGCCGGTGAATGTAGGTGATGAGTACCAAGTCTACAGAATTCCTGTTGCGCAATAATCTTCCAAGGGCATAGAGTAATATAGAAGTTAACTAGTATCAATTTTATGATTACGATGTACAGCTTGAAGCTACTTAATGGAATGAGTTGAAATTCACACAGTGAGACATTAGATGAGCGTTTCTTGCTTGACTCCAGCTTAACCCTATATGCTTTCTAGTCTTGGGTAAGGTCTTCTTACTCAAGCTTGAGTCGCTAGATGTTTGTGGATGACCATTTCAATTGATATTACTAATGAGCCGCACTCTATCTGACTACACTCCATTCTGGGCGGGCGACGTCTGGTTTAGCTCGACAGACCAATAGACAAGTTTCTCGGTCACCTCCTTTACATGCTGGCCATTGCCATCTCCGAACCATGACTTCTTCAGAGCTTCAATCCTCCGTCCTTCGCTATGATATTGAAGCCAATGCAGCATGATACTGTAGGCGCTGTTGAGTGCACCTGAGACCCAGGCATGGTGAGGACTCAAGGCCTCGCCACAAATGGCGAATCTCCCATCACAGAAAGTCCGTTGGAAAATGGGATAAGTGTTCTTGAACTGCCCCGGCCCGAAAAGTGCAAAGGCGCCACCAGTGTAGGGATCATGAGACCAAGCGTGGGCGTGGTGGGTAACGTATTGCTCCCTGAGGTAGTCGACGGTGATGCGTGGGTTTGTGCTCTCAGACCAAAGCTTGGCAAGATTCTGAAAACACTGCGTCACTACAGGGTCATCAATATCTGGTTTTGTCTTGTCGTAGTCTGGGATGAGGGCGCCCATCCGCGTCGCATCCTGAGCCCAACTATACGACGTCATGAGAATCGCAGGCTTGTCATCGCCATCATCCCAAGATGGGTAAACAACGTTACTGATGGGGAGATCTGTGGATGATACACCACCTGTTTGAACCTTAGAACCGGGCTTGTACATCTGCTTCCACCAGCGAGTCTTGAACTTGATGGCCACCTTTGAGGCCCGGTCATAGCTGAGGTTTCGGATTCCGTTCAATACCTTCTTCTGGGTATCGCGGTCGCCGAAGCCATCAACGAGTCCGGTAATATCAATTCGCTGGAGTGGACCCATGGCGGTTGTGTTGAATACCATATCGTATTTTTCCGACCTGAGCTTGCCTTTCTCAGATACTGTCACTTCAATCTTCTTATTCTCGTCGACCCGGGTCATGGCAACGACTGGTGTTTCTTTCTTGACTTTGAGTGAGACCGGGTTCTCAGGGACCCAGTTAGGGTCTTCGAGACACTCGTTCATCGCATTAGTCAACACGGACATGCCGCCGTCTAGTCGCCACCAAGGCTTCTTCCTAGCAGCTTGAAAGTCACTATAGTCACATAGGGACTCCATAAATGCTTGGTCAAAAAGACCAGGGGACCTGCGTGGAAAGGTCGTCAGCAAGAAGATAGAGGCAGAAGTTACTAGGATGTACGTACGTTATGGCAGCCTCCGATTCTTCAGTCTCATCGTATGTTTTTCTGAAGGTTCTTGTTAGGTTCATCTCTCTGTACAAGTTCCGAGTCAAGCTCACTTGGGATTCGTCAGCATAAGCCATGCCCTAGTAGAGTAGTCGTCGCCGCGCCCGTTCTTGAGTCTTTCAAACTCGCCTGTGAAGTTACGCGCCAGGGCATCCATAATATACTTAGTCTTTGTCTGAAACGCTGTATCCCTGCTCCTGGTTAGCACTACCTCGACTAAAACCCTCCGTGTCTTACTTAGGGCCATCCTCTGCGGAGTGAGAGTTCCAAAAGATTGTGGGCTCGCAGCCAGCGCCTAAGATGTACGATTTCTTTGCGCCCTCGAGGTTCAGATTCTCGATAAGGTTCAGAGTACTGAGAAATACTGTCAGAATCAAGGTGAATTTTTCTCTTCCTCCTATCCAGTAACTCACGATTGCATTGCGTCAATCTGTGGGATACGCATTGCTCCAACATCGTAATAGTTATGGGAACAGTTGACATCCTCTGGAAATTCACGAGTATAGCATCTCCCGCCGATCCTGTTGGAAGCCTCGTAAATATCGACATTGGGGATCTGGAGATACTTGAGCATCATGGCAAGATATAGACCTGTAGCGCCAGCCCCAACAATTGCCACGCGAGCCTCATTCTCAGGTAGACGCGCAGGGGCACCGTCAACATCATGACCATGAGAATCGGATGAGTCTGCAAGACGCCTGGATGGAAGGGGCTTAGGAGAGTCAGGATGGCCTTTAAGCTCGGCACGCAATTTTTGTAGGTGTTCGTCGAGTAAGTGTTGCGCATACGCTACTCGCAACCCCTCAGGAACCTCGATGGGAGGATCAAGGTCTGGTATAGCTGGCAATCGTTCGGCACGTATAGCCATCCTTGCGATTGGATAGAGTATGCTCGTATGGAAAGGCAGTGTGAGCTGGGAGTTGAGGAAAATTCCGGATTGAAAGATGTGCTTAGATGCGCTGGTCGGTGACTTTCTTCTTGTCGGAATTCCTGTTCTTATAGTAGATATGCTAGCAGAACAATTTGTAGAACCACAACATGCAAGTTTCCGAGGCTGGCTGAGACTAGATCATCACATTCCACAGTTTATCAATTTATCTGAAGGCACGCCCACCAATCTGATAGAAGAACGTATACAAATCAGTTCCCGTCTCTTTTTCGTATATCCTCCGAAATGCAACTCTCATGGGAATGTGACATGTTATGCGCTCCTCGATGCCAAGATGCAGGCTGTCGTATCAAAAAAAGCATATAATATGAAGTGAGAAGCTGAGCGCATCTGATATGCATGTAGTAAGTTCAGTGACTGATGTTGAGGCTGAGATAGGTCATTCTAGACTAAAAGGCACTGCAAAACATGCATATATGGTTGTGCAACCCGGTGAATCCGACAATAGTCTATGCAGGCAACACAACGTGGGACACAAGAGTCCTTCCCGCATCTTGAGAACAATATAAGGGGTGAAATTGTGAGCTGTACAAATGGCAATTTCCCTTTTGAGAGAAGATAAGGAGTTGTTCTTGATAGTCATGCCAAAGGGCAGAAAGGGTTCACAACTCATCTGTCTCGTGACGACGTATCTAAGCTGAAACATCAACTCAAAGTAGTGTGTATGTGGACGTTTATCTTTCAGCCCGCCACACAAGTTATCAAGCTTGGGTTAGCACAAGCCCAAATGTCTGACTGGATGTTCTAGCCCTAGTTCTCTCACGACACCCATGTACTGTACGTATTCCATTCCCCACACATCACGGCCCGTTAGCTACACGATGCGGCCCGTTGGACACGCGATGCACATCTCCACCAAGGAACTCAGACTTTGATTTCCACAAACCCGACCCTGGTCATGTTTCATTTGACTTTTCATATCAGCCAATTTATTCTTAACAACTAGCACTATTTAATTATATCACGATTAAATAATATGATTACTCACAGGCATTCCGCTCTATTGCCGCGCCTTCGAGGTGAAACAAGTCCCAGATCAATGTCACATTATTGCTGGAGCTAGTAGATTTATTGCAGCTGATAGCTCAAATCAACTAGTCGCAGGAAATGACCTGTCGCACTAACCGCTCCAGCTCATGGTAGTCCTAGAAAGGAAGTGCCCTTGCAAGGTCTCATGACTAAAATACTTGACTGTTGTCCGCTTATGGAAGTCAGTGGCAAGTCCCTGGAGCTCAAGTCTGATAGTTTTAGAACTAGTCGAGTATTGGCATCCGTCGCCGCTATGTGGCTGCCTGAAGGAATGGCTGCTTCACTCGGATATGAACTTATTGGCGGTTGGCTGGTTGTGACCTGGTCTGAGGATGGTCCATCCCTCGAACAGGGTGAGTGGGAGTAAACACAGCATAGGTCGACTTACAGAGGGTAGGCGTTACAACACGACGCGCACGCTCCTGGGGGTTCCCCAATAGCCTTCACTATGACTAGGATAGTTTCTGCAAATACTCAACTAGATGGTGTCTAGACTCGACATCCCTACTCAACTCCACCATCCCCGGTTCTGACATGACTGGAGGACAAAACTTTTGCGTATATAAATATCGAGCACCGTATTCACCGTCTTGAACAACGCTAGACATCTTTCACACGCCTTTTATTGTCATTCGTGGTCGGCCCTTCGTCCTCCAATACTATATTCAACTCAGTAATTCGTTGGAAACATGGCCAATCCGATAGCCCAAGCCGTGAGCCAACATTTTGCTTACTATGTCGCTTCTCCAGACTCGCGGGTTTGCGCTTCAATTCCAACAGCAAATCGCGATTTTGCATCCGTCAAGTTCGGCCACCACATAGCTGCAAATGGGGCAAGGGATGACTATATTAGAGCCAACCCATCATGTATGTTCCTATTATCATTCTTTCTTGTTTGTGCAATGGACTCGTCACACTTCATGTGGTGGTGTGCGGCAGTTGTTCAAACACCGATCTAACTTGTTGCTATAGTCTTCTATTGCAATATCAGCATTCCATATGACAACCTGCCAAACGGCAAGACTTTTGGGATGTGGCTGCAAGAGATCGTCCTGGAGCAGAGCTTCATGAGAGGGAGGGGAACATTTCAGCATATTCCGTATGGAAATGAGTGGTTCTATTGTTATGGAAAAGACCAGATCCTGCAGAACTTGGCGAATCTGCTTCAAGGAAATCAACAGAACCTCCAAAACGAACTGAGCAATGCTATACAGAGACAAAAGAATTTTGTCGCTGCTTTTGAGGTTGAAACACAGCGACCAGCGCAGCCAGGTCTTCCTAACAACGACTACGCTTGGCTCACGACGCCTGACGCAAACCAGAACAATCGGACTGGTCGCCAGACGATGCGGTATTGGGGCCAGACGCAGAACAACTTTCAGCAAATACAGGCCATGCATCAACGTCGACCAAATCTCAGAGCCATGATGCATTTCATGACCTGGTTTGAAACCCTTGAGACAGCAATGCAAAGCTTGGCTCTCTCGCTGGACAACATCCAGGGAGTTCACTTCCCGCAACGCATCAACAACGCTGGCCAGTGGGATTGCCAACAATTGGATGATGTTCTTACTGACCTGCAACATCACACCATTCTGCCGGAGTTGGTGTTGCACGAGCAGTCGATCAATCTTGCAGCCATTCCGGGACTAAACCCCGTCACTTCGGCTAATATCAAGTTCCTCGACAACAATGTGGCCTTGGTCTTCTTTGTTCATTATTTAGAGACCCAATAGTAGCATAATGAAGTAACGATTGTACACGAAAGGAACAATGAAACGCTACGTCCTTGTGGAAGGGGACTTTTGTGCCTCTTATTCCCCCCCACCCCCGCCTTTGTCCTTTGTTTCCCGCTTGGCTTTGTTGACTGAAATCTGTATTCGGAAACATGAGACCCAAATGGATGAAAGGAGCAGACTAAATTTAGTCCACATGAACTCTCTCATAGTGGGTGCGGTATGAGGACCGTCGGTCCAAAGTCTTGTTC
This sequence comes from Fusarium dimerum, assembly GCA_013623525.1. Lineage (NCBI taxonomy): Eukaryota > Fungi > Ascomycota > Sordariomycetes > Hypocreales > Nectriaceae > Fusarium > Fusarium dimerum. The sequence continues at coordinate 79,509 of JABGLY010000073.1, forward strand.
TGTATTTGTGTCGATGTTTTCTCCAAACCTCCAAGCAGAATCTCCCATCTCGCTATCTGCGGCAAACCGATATGATCGCGTTTCACAGACATCGTATCGATCTCCTTTGACGAGAAATGCAATGAATCCTCGGTGTGTGATAAGCACGATGTTGTTATGTACTTTGGAAAGTTCCCTCAGGCGTCTTCGAACCTCTTCGGCGCGCATAGTGGCAGCTTCCGTGGTGTGCGGCGGATGATCCCAGTCCGTTGGACAATCAGAGAAATTCAAATGAGGAAACTTGGCCGAGATCTCGGCGCGAGAGATGCCCTTATTACAAATAGCATCGTGAGCTTCACGTAGGTCAGGCCAAACCTGCACTTTAGTTGTATCTGAACCTGAAGCTAGGGATGGGAAAGCGTTCATGGCAGTTTGGATGGTGCGTGTCATGGGTGAAACTATGATGAGATCTGGAACTGCTGGAATGTTGATTTGCTTGGTTGTTCTGTGTCCTGTCTCCGTCAACGGTGGATCACGATGGGGATATCCTCGATTGACATTATGGATTGACTTCCCGTGGCGAATGATGTGGACTAAAGGGATGTCTGTAGATTCTGATAGACTGTCAGTACTTTCCATAATTTACTTCATATCAACATACCCATGACTGAAGGTACTCTGATGGTAGTCTGACGATTACCAAGATTATGACTGCTTCTGCAATCTCAATAAGCTTGGTGAGCAACTGGCAAACGAAGGTCATTGACGCGACTCGGTGAAATAAGGGTCATGTGACATGGACATGATTTTAGATGATTCATTCGGTGAACACGATTCCCCCGCAATTGTAGAATAAGGCTGTGATGCCCTGCCTCAACACACTTCGGTGAGGATCAAGAACAGTGTTCTGTCATATAGTTCAGCCTCTCATCATATAAAATTCAAGAGTATACCAACCGGTTCATCAAAGCTCCAGGAATTATCCTGCCAATTAGGACATTGTCAGCGAAACACTTCAAACAAAGACATACCCTACAAGCAACTAGCGGGCAGTAACCTCGACCTCCTGAATCGATTTGGTTACTGCATACAGACTATCGATTCTTGCTTTGACTATCGTCAGCTCTGCACACCTGCGGCCCGTTCTAATTCTGGAATTTCGGCTAGCTTCAGCTCATAGTAGAATGTCTTCTTTCGGTCTGAGGTTTTCCACTAGTTCATGCAAAAAGCTGAGACAGGGCAGCAGCCGTGAGGGGTAATGGGGAAATCGCAATTGTGACAAGCAAATTTATTGGCACATGTCCAAGCTGACATAGATATCACATTCTTCGCTTCGTAGTAGTGGTGGTGTCTTGTATCAGATGGGGTGCACACTGTAGGTCTGGAACGCCAAGAACCCTGCTGCTTCTTTCTTCTTGTCAGATATCGAGATGCATTCTGCTTGTGCGTCTACCAACCTTCATGTGCGATCTATCTAGCTGTTAGATGCTGGCTGGCCAATTTCCTGTCTGAGGTTGAGGACGTTCACCTATAAAATGCAGTAGACCTCCGTAACAAGTCAGTGCCATGTTCTTGTCCCTTTTCTTATCCAAATTTGTTTCTCTCATCTCAGCTGCACTATCAAATATTTGCCATGGGTACCGACACAGGAACATATGGTATCAAAGGCCTTCCTAGACCAGATAATGCTGTTCAGTACACACGCCAAGGTGGCATCCCTTATGTTGAGGGCCTTCCTGTACGCTACGAGATCTCGACATTAGCTACGTCCACCGATCCAGTGCTCCGCAGACAGTGGACCCTCTTTGTCCTTGCTCTCGAGAGGTTCAAGATGAAGCCAGTTGAGGACAAATTGTCTTACTTTCAAGTTGCTGGTATTGTAAGTGATTGAACGTCCTGCAGAGGATCGACACTAGTATGTTAATTGATCCTCTTAGCACGGCTACCCCGAGGGCTCTTGGGACAACGCTCCACCCCCAAGACAAGATCCCATCAATCCGGGCAAAGGTGATCAGCCATACGGTGGCTACTGCAACCATAATGGGCTGAATTTCCCGACTTGGCATCGACCTTATATGGCACTCTTCGAGGTATGGTGCTGGAGTGCCTCAATTATTTTCATTGAGAGATAGCCGACTGAACGGACTAGCAATGCATTTGGGATAATATGTTGGATGTTATCAATCACTGGGTCAAAAGCCATAATCTCGACCAAGAGGAGGTGAAGCTTTGGACCACCGCCAAAGATACCTGGCGAATGCCCTACTGGGACTGGGCTCGGCAGCAAAGCTACAACGAGGACTTTGCATACCCCAAAGTGCTTGTGCAAGGACCCGTTCGCATCTTCCCACCGGAAGCCGTCAAGGAATACTATCCTCCAAGTGGTCTTTATGCCAATCCATTCTGGAGCTTTGAGAACCCTGAGAAGGATAGTGACGGCAATCCGCTCCCCTTCGGAGAGATGCCAAAGGGAAAAAGAGATTACAACATTGAGGACGATCCAGTCAACCACGATCCAGCTCCCCCAAGAGACCCAACTGACGAAGTTTGGATGCCTGTAAGTGAATAACGAAGTGACTATTGAATTCTAAATAACCTTGATCAGTGGAGTAAAGCGACAGGTACCAGCCGATACGGAATATTTGTTAATAAAACTGCCAAAAGGTTCATTGGTCTCGAGGGTGTGAACAACGCATGGGTGGCCAACAATCATCTAGCCAACATGACTTGGTACCCCATAACCGACAGACAAAAGGCAAATGCCAAGAAGAAGCACCCGGATCCTCACTTCAAATGGAATCCAGGAACTCTGGCCGACTCTGTCAATCGTCTCTTCTCCCCAAAGTACAACGATACATGGGGACAGTTCGCTTCGACCAAGTGGACGAAGGAAGGCTATGGCAACTCGACGACAGGCTTCCTGTCTTTGGAGTACATCCACAATAATGTTCATGTAAGCTGATGCATCTAGATACTGGTGAACGACCTGCTTATTTTGTCTAGAACATTGTTGGAGGCTCCGACTACAAGACTGGTGTCGGGCATATGAGTGACGTGCCTGTTGCAGCTTTTGATCCTATCTTCTGGCTTCATCATACGTAAGTGGTCTCTCAAATCCTGTACCATATCATCTAACCTTCCACCACAGACAGATTGACCGTCTTTTGGCAATATGGCAGTCTCTAAACTGGAAACTGTGGTGGGACACCGAGGAGCCAGGGCATGGCAATGTTCCTGATGACAAGCCAGACGACCCTCTATATCCCTTCCACGACAAGGATAATGGGGATCCCGTGAAAGACGTATGGACTGCCAACAAATGCCGTGACTGGACCGTTTTCAACTACCAATACGACGACCTGATGAGTTTGTCACAGAATGCTCTGAATCCTGACAAAACTCTGAACGAGGAGAAGCTCAAGAGGTTGCTCAGAGCATACATTCACAAGACTTACCCATCAACTGAGCATCTTCTTCGGGATATGAAAGACGCCGACTACGTCAAGATCCCCGAGGGGTTGAGGCCCCATGACCCAAGGTACGACGACAATTCATGGAAGGATTACATCCTCAACGTCAAGTATGATCGATACGCTCTAAATGGATGTTCGTACACCATCAAATTTTATCTTGGTGGCCCCGAGAACCGTGATGAGACGCATTTCGAGCCTCAAAACTTTGTTGGAAGCGTGTATACGTTCGGCGGTGGATCTAGACGATCCCAGGATTCTTGCACAAACTGCAAAACCCAGGCTGATAACGGCGTTCTGTCCTGCGCCCAAGTGCCCCTGACCATCCAGCTTCTCCATCACACGCTCGATGGGCTTCCGGACCACCCGATCAAAGACTTTACTGATATCGAAGAATATCTGAAGCTGCATCTTCGCTGGCAAGTCGTTGGATTCGGCGGCGTCGAGATAGACGGGGAAGATCTCGAGAAGTTCTCAAACACTGAGATCACCGTCTTGCGTGGCATCGGTGAACCGCAGCACGTCGAAGCTCCTCATCTTAGAAACAACCAGTTGAGCACCTTCTCAATCGCAGCTACCGATATCACAGTAGCTGACAGTGTCGGCGCAGAGTCGAATGGGACAGGTCCTTCAGTTGCGTTGCCGCCTATTTATAGAAGTCAGACGTATGAGCCTTTGCCCTTGATTACTCATGGTAAACGTTTCGGATTACAGGAGAATGGATCTTACAATCCTGATTGGGCTTAAGAGTTCAGATAGGGGGGTGTTCTAATTGAACCATTGACAAATTATCAGACATTCACTGCAGTGATTTGACCATTCAGCGACATCATCCCTTCCTTCTGGCACCATACTAACTACATACACTGTTAGAAAAGAACATATTAGCTTTCTGCTTCTATTAATCTTGAGATTTAGCCTGCAAAGAGATGAGCCTGAGCGTCATGCTTGCCTTAATTAATTGGGAGTATAGCAACACGGCCGAGCGGAACCAGAGTTGAGACCCTTGTACAACAACAATTGGTCATCTGTTGTCCGGCTTTTGTCCTTAATATGGTAGAAAAGCTGGGTTGGTAGATCAAGTTTGTCTCAGACTCAATCTCCATCCGGAATAACGCAATCCAGGCGGAAGCACGGGAGGCTTTCCACTACTATCCTATCCTGGCATTGACGGAACGGCGTGACTCATGCAATGAATTTCATGTACTATATACGCACGCACACACACACACACATTCATACGTTTATGTGTGTGTATATATATATATATATGGACACTGCCTAGTGCCCATGTGACAAAGAACAACTGTACTCATTTTCAGTAGACATGATGGAGGAACTCAAAGGTCCTCTATCCACGCATGATACACTTGTCAACAACTTCCGTGATCTTGGAATCAATCCTGGCGATACGCTATTACTTCATTCCTCACTGAGCTCGATTGGCTGGGTTTGTGGCGGCGCTCAAGTGGTTGTACAGGCTCTCCTAGATGTTCTGGGCCAAGATGGAACCCTAGTTGTTCCCACGCATACCGCGGAAAACTCCGATCCATCACGATGGGAAGCGCCGCCTGTTCCCATAGAATGGTGGCCAATTATTCGAAGGACCATGCCTGCCTATGATCCAGCCATTTCGCGAACGTTTAGAATGGGTGTGATAGCCGAGACTCTACGCAACTGGCCAGGCGCTGTCCGTAGTTCGCATCCACAAACTTCTTTCGCAGCAGTAGGGCACAATGCGTCATTCATCACAGCGGATCATGCCCTGAACTGCCAACTGGGCGAACATAGTCCGTTGAGAAAATTAGAAGAACTGCAAGCAAAAGTCGTGCTACTGGGAGTTGGATTCGATATCTGTACTGCATTTCATCTAGCCGAGTACCGCACCAGCTCGCGGTGGGAAAGCAACTCTTTCGCAGTGAAAACAGATAAGGGACGTGAGTGGGTTACAGTTCAGGATCTGGCAGTATCTGATGAAGACTTTGGATCGCTTGGTACAGACTTTGAGAAAGAGCAGAGAGTGAAGAGTGGCCTAGTTGGTGCGGCAGAAACAAAACTATTTGGACTAAAATCCGCGGTGGAATATGCTACACTTTGGCTTCAAGCAAATAGGGACTGAATATGAGAGCATCGGCATAACAAAGACGCAAATGAACCCAGGGGAAGGGGTTGTATTGTTCTAGTCATAGAACCACGTAGTCTATGAGAACAAGCGGTTAGGTTGCCCGCTGTCACAGGGTTGATGAGGAGAATCCATGTTATTCCTCATACTCTTATTGGCTTAGGTTATTCTTATTGCCCCGTCAATTCCCGTGCCCCTTGGTATCAGGGGTTGGAAATGTGTACGCGTCTAGCATCCGGAAGAGAAACGCCTTCTACTTCATTTCCACTGACGCGTGTATACTCCGATGGTAATGCATGGGTCCGGGTGCACCAGCGTCTTGCCATGTTGCAATTGTCAACTCAAGCTTACCGTCTATGCTTCAATTAGGTCGCGATGTAACGCTTCCTAGCTCCGGACCCAAGGGGCTGGCTGGGTTAGCATGTTTTCGTTTAGTAGCTGTCTAACCATCCTGAAACGGGCCTCGATTTGCTGCTCCAGGGGTTTGGTGGTGTTCACCAATTGACGCCTGCGATGGGTGAAATTTCAAACGGACGAAGCTTTGTGATAGCCCCTATTTGATGATATGTTGTCGTCAAAATCGAATTGCCCTTATGTCCTTTCTGCTGGTCGCAAATTTATATCTCTTCCGTCATCTTATCTCATCTCAAATTCTTGTCAGTGTGCATCTATTCATCCGCCCTGGTGGTCATTCATTCATTCATTCATCTTTTCTCCCTCCGCCCTGGTGGCATTCAAATTATCATTTTTCTAATTTTTCAAACACTCTACTAAAACTATGTCACTTGCATCTTGCCCTGTGTCTGGCTCGGCCGGAGGAAACTGTCCTGTTAGCGGTTCCTCGCGAGTTGGCCAAACACGACGAGGATGCGCATTCTCAGCATCGGCCCAGCAGCCTGGAGACCTTCATGCCGCATTTCAGGTATGCGGAAAGGCAGAGATCCCAGACCAAATGCTAATTGAATGTCCAGATTCCCCGTGGCATGGATGCAGACGAATGGCTTCGCACAAGGTAAAATCATCGAGGAACCGTAGGGCTAAGCTTGATGAAGCTAATATGCTTGTAACACAGAGAACGAAAGTCGATCAATGAACTTCTCTACGCCAGCTATCCATCCAGAAAAGAAGTAGATTCCGTCAAGAGCCAGAAAGAGCTCGATGCTATGAATGGAGATGACCATGACTTTCTTGCAATCGCCCTCGGTGCACCTGCACGACAAGTCATACGACGAGCCGAAGAGATTGGGCCTCAGACCGGATGGCGTGACGGGTATCTTAGTGCAGATCACGGTTTCTGCCCCCCAGATTACGACGAGCCGATCAACGCCCTTGCTAATTCGCCTGGTCGGATATGGTCTGATCTTTGTGAGCGCATGCCAGGATGCTGCGCTCGAGGAAGAGTGAGAGAGGCAGTAACCGCGCTTCCCCTTATTGAAGGCACAGAGGACATCATTCCTGACCAGGCTCTCTGGGGTGCGGTAGTGGCTCTCGGTATTCTCTGCTCCATCTACCAATTCGAGGACAAGCACGACGGTAAGCATGGAGTGGCGGTCCAGACCGGTACAACCAACAAGCCCCAATGTCAAATGGGCGGCGACTTATGCCAGGAACTCGAGGGTATCCCGCTGTGCATCGCTCTTCCATACTATCAGATTTCCAGGAGAATGGGAAGAGCTCTGCCCCATCTTACATTTCCTGACCAATCTTCCCACAACCTCAAGATTCGCGACGTCAAGTCCAACTACCCATATGTTGCGAGGTTCGAGAACACTGACCTCAGATGGCCAATCTTCGGAGAGAGGGCCGAAGTTGCGTTCCTGAAAGGATGTGCTGATACATCTGGTACGATATTTGCACGGAATTTCGATCCACGCCCTTTTACTGACAGTCTCCCACAGCTTCATTCCAGCACGGTCCGGATGCCATTGCTGCTTGCCAAGAGCACGTCATGACTGGCAACATCGAAGGCCTTCTTCACGAAATGATCCGGTTGAAGGAGATTCTCGAAAGAATGCCCAATGCCTTTCACACCATCTCGCCTAATCCCAACGCCGGGGACAACTACGTTTCTGCTGACCGATGGGTCCGATGGGCACTCTTCTCCGCACCTTTGTCCAGACGATGCCCAGCAGCTTCGGGCTTGCAATTTCCTCCATATCTCATGATGGATGCCTTTTTGGGCCGCAAGGCGTAGGTTGCGATACTGCCACCACCGCCACTCGGCTCATTGCTAACATGCCGCCAGTCACACATCCTTTCTCGGAGTTGAAGCCCTCCACCTCCGAGCATGGCTTCCTTCAAACCATCGTGCTTTCATTGCCGCAATTCAATACCATTATTCCATCCCTGAATTCGTCCAGAAGTCAGGTGACCCACGCTTGATGGGCGTGCTTGAGGGTATTGTTGAAGCCTACGCTGGCGAGAGAGGTATGCATGCTTGACTCCCAGGCCTGAGACATTAATTAAAACCATCAAAAGGATTCTTAGGCACCCACCGATACAAAGTCTTCGGCATCCTTGAAGTCGCGGCTAAGACTGGACGAACTGTAACAAATGGTCTTTCTGGAGCCGCTGATGCGATGAGACCTTGGGAGGAAACTCACCGCCAATTCTCGGATGCTATGAAGGAGCGTCTCGAGCCATTTCGCGGCAAGGTTGATGTAGAGCCGCATTCGATGAGAGGCACTTTTGAAGAATGTCGGTACATGGCCAAAATTGCGAGCTGCTCGGCCGTCGACAGAGATGCAAGCCGCTCCACTGCCCTTGTCACTCTGGACATCCGAGATACTGGTATCACGTTTGCGCCGGGTGACCGTATGGCTGTGATGCCTCTCAACAGCTGGGAGGAATGCGCAAAGATGGTGGCTGCCCTCGGCCTTGATCAGCACCTTGCGGAGCCAGTCGACACTGCTGGGGTTTGGTCGCGATTCGAGAACCACATTTCGTCTGTGACTAGAAGCCCTAACCGAAAGCTTACTATCATTGATATCCTCCGTCGCGGCCATCTCGCTCCCATCACCAAGGAACTCGCCGTGAAAGTTCATGAGCTTCTCCATGCTTCATCCAATACTGTTCTCCAGGTTCTAGCTACCGACGAGTGGCCGGTCCGTGGATCGCTGGGTGATCTACTTCAACAAGCCGTTACCGATACGCCAGCCCATATATGGGATAAAGCTTTCAGCCTCAACGATTTGGATTGGTTGCCTGAACTCGTTCAGCTCGAAGTGCCTCGGACTTACTCCATATCGAGTTACAGTAATGAGCTCCTCCCCAACACCGTCGACTTGACTATCTCTCGTGCCGAATACAAGCTCTGCTCCACCTTCTCGCTAGGACAAGACATCACAAGAGCTGGCGTCTCCAGTGGTTTCTTCAACCCGCATCCATCATCCGATGAGAACAACATCCTGTCAGATGAAGTATTGCTTGGTGTGTCGCGGCCTGTGGCTTTTCAGCTACCGATAGATAACATGGCTCCCTGTGCATTCTTCGCTGGAGGCAGTGGAATTGCACCTTTCCGGAGCTTCTGGCAGCATCGACTGGCAACATCTGGTCTCTCAGGTGGGCGTAATCTGTTGTATCTTGGAGTTCAATCTCGCGACAAGTTTTGCTACGAGAACGAGCTTCGGAAATTAGTCAACATTGGGTTTATCGAAGTCCACCTTGCCCTGTCCAGAGATCCCCGCGGGCTGGCTTACGATCATGATGTGCGAGATCTCGTGGAGAAGGAGACACCTCCCCGTTACATTGACAGCCTGATAATCGAGCAAGGGGCGACAGTCTGCGACATGGTCATGTCTAAGAAGCAAGGAGGCCTGGGTGGTTATTTGTATGTGTGTGGCTCAGTGTCCGTGTTTGACTCGGTGATGAGTGGTATTCGAAAGGCCATCTACGCCTACCGCACAGCAACCATGGAAACTGTCGACCTGATTATCAACAAAGCCTTCGCCGAGCGTCGGTTCATGCTTGATGTTTTCATGTCTCCCAAGGCCCTCCCCTGTAACCTTCCGACAATCTCTCTTTCAAACCTGGCTCTTCACACCGGCCATCGCCCAGGCTCTCGAATGTGGATTGCTGTTCACGGAAGCGTTTATGATGTCACTGACTTCGTTCCCATGCACCCCGGCGGAAATCTCATCATCAAGTCCAACGCAGGCGTCGACTGTACCAAGTCTTTTGACAACCTTGCACATACCAACAACCCTGAGGTGTCGAGTCTCCTCACTAGATATTTTATCGGCCATCTATCTCCCAAGCCCGACTACCGTGGAGATAGCGACATTTCTGCACTTCATGATCTTTGGGCTTCCTACCTGAGGGTTACCGTTGAGACTCTCGTTGCACATCAGTTTGAGATGTACGACATTATGGGCGACTCACTTGATTCTCCCTCAACTCAAGATCCCAATGGAAACACTAACATCTGGCTACACGAGAACCTCCCCAGCATCATCGCAATCAGGACTTTCTATGGGTATCAAAGTCGTCTCCTTCAGGGTGGCTTCGCTGCTCTGTTCGGCCCAAAGCTCGAAGAGCTGGTTCTCCGCCTCTCATTCAGCTTCGCCAGCGCTGGGGGCCCGGGGGCGGCCTGGAAACTGCCAGATATTCTGGGCACGATTGTTCGGGCCAAGACCAGCCAGGACGCATCCGTCAGCACTAAGGAGATAAGTGATCTTGGAGATTTTATCTGCGATCCTACTTCAGCATTGCGATTCCAAGAGCGAGGAGTTTTCTCATACGCCGCAAAGTGCGTGCAGCTCGATATTGAGCTCTTGGAAGATCTCCGACAAGAGGCTTGCAATGGAATGGACGCTTTCGACAGCATTGCCTCGACTCTTGATTCTTTCGGAGACTCCGATGCAGATACGGCGCCTCTGGCTGCGTTGTCTGCGTTTCTCTTGCAAACACTGGAGAGGATGGCACATCGGCTGTCCATGTTTTACGCCCAACTGGCTCGTCTGTCGATGTACCAGCCTGAGCTTGAGCGCAACCCGGCACGAACTCGGTGGGCTTTCGTCAAGCGGTGCATCCGCGACGGTACTCTATTTGTCCTCACTCAAGCGATTAGCAGCGAGACTTTGATGGAAGGCCACTCAGGTACCAACTATCTGTCTGGGAAGTCAGGGCAAAAAACGAATTTCGAGAATATTCTCTCACAGGTCAATCATCGCATCAACTTATCCGCTGCAGGTGAATCAAGAAAGATGGCTCATCCAATCACGGTTAATGACGTTCACCACGACAGAGGCAGCAGTGTTACTAAGGACACCACTGTCGCTTCAGCTGCATCCAGGCTGAACGTTGGGGCAGTTGAAAGCATGGAAGACTTTATGAACAAGAACAAGACAGCAATTCGCCGGCTCAGCAGCATGCCTAGCCCTTTCCAGTTACAGGAGTTGCAGAAAGCCCTCATGAAGGACCAAAAGACTTTGTCAACTCTTGATGCCCAGCAACTCAGCGAGCATATGATGAAGATTTCAGAGCACAATAGCCTGCCATCTTCGGCATCTCGGACAACTAGGTCATCTAGACAGAGTTCTTTCAGTATGGGCACAGGCGCAGGCTTGACGACTTTTGATAATGCTTTACAGGGACCTCCAACACCACCAAGCGAGGCGGGCATGACTATGCACTTGAAGCTTACGGGTTTGAACCGACGGCCACGCACACAGTCTGTTACCTCTGGACAGAGCTTGATGTCAGCTCTAGCGGCAAAAGAATCTAGTAGAAATAGGTCCATGTCTGTTACTAGGAGTGTATCAAGGGGTCGGTCTGTAGAGCAAGGGCATGGGAGGGAACAATCGGCTAACAGGATGTTGGCGTTAAAGCTGGGAGCACTGGCAGAACAAAAACGGTCTTTAACAGCACCGACATTCTAGTTCATTTAGCCTATTATTGCAGCCATGGGATTATATAGGTAACTATAGGTTGTCCAAGTAGTTTGTTGCTTTTATCACATGTTACTAGCTTGAGATCCATCAATCGTATCCCCATTTCAGTGACCCGTCTTAATCAAGTAGTATACAGCTTGACATCTCTGCCAGATTCTTCCGCTGCAGCAAGCAGTTTCTTATTTTCCTTCTTTAGCAGGAACTTCATTAGCATTGACGCAACAATACTGAGAGCTGAGAAAGCCATCATGAGCAGCATTGCCATCACGTAGCGAGGTCCATCTGTGGCTGGGAAAAAATACGGGCTCCATATATTACCGAGCTGCGAGAGAAGGTTCACAATTGCAGTTGCACAGGCACGCTTCTCAGGCGTCTGGTTCAGGGAAGAGGCTGCCCAGGAGTAGACTGCAGCATTGGCAGCGAAGGCACCGGCGCAGTAAAAGAAGGATGCAGTATATCTCGCGGCATTGTTGAGAGTTGCAACCGAGAGCACGAAGCCGACGATCGCGAAAGCCATGGGCACACTGATATGGTATCCGCGCTCATTGAAACGGTCGCTCGAGTAGGCCACAAGGAATGAAATGGCGGCACCAAAAAGGTACGGGGGAGCTGTAAGAACTAGGGTGATGGTGCGGTTGCCGAGGTTCATGGAGCGGACGATACTGGCAAACATAGTCAGTACTGTTGTTCATGTATATAATAAACGATATTGTTACATACGTAGGGAAGAAATTGTTGAATCCATATGCAGTATGATTGGCGCATAGAATGATGACCTGTAGGGGATATGTTAAGAACAGATTCCTCCGAGCCAGAAATTTGGCTGGAAACTTACAAAAATCCATGTTCGAACGTCCTTTACAGCAAGGCTCAGGCCATTCCAGACAGATCGATCAGCTTCAGGAAGGGATACACGGTCCATGGCCATTCTCTTAACAGCCAACTCGCGCTCTTCAGCTGTGAGAAGCCACTTCTGGCTACCAGTTGTGGATTCGGGAAAGTCCGGGAGCAGGATAAAGGCAGCGATAGCAGCAACAACGCTACCAGCACCTTCGAGGATAAATAACCACTGCCAACCATGAAGGTTAGCGGTTCCAGATAGACCAGCAAATATGCCCGCAGCGATTAATCCAGAGAAGGCGGTGGCCAACACAAGGCCGGAATAGAGAACGGCGGTGCGGAGGGCGAGCTCTTTGCGTGTGTACCACGAGGAGAGCATGAAAAAGGCCTTTCATGATATGTCAGTATTAATAGATCTGCCCATTATGTGACGAAGGCTGTAAGTCAAGTATGTCACTTACACCAGGGAAGAATGGCGCTTCAACGATACCAAGAATAAATCGCACAGCGACAAGGCCTGAGAAGTTTGTCACGCCAGCCGTCGCAGCTGAGACACAAGACCATACGACGACGCAGCAAGGCAGATATATGCTCGGACGGACTCGTGTAAGGATCATGTTAGACGGAAGCTGTGCGAGCATGTAACCAACGTTGAGAATGGAGACTGCAATGTTGAACTGGTTGTTGACGAGACCAAGCTCTTCCTCAAAATTATCAAGGCGAGCTTGTCTGCGGGAGATTCAATGTTAGTAGTGATTCAAGTATGTATTAACAGTAGTGCATTTAAAGTATACGTACGCAATGTTGTTCCTGTCAAGGTAATTGAACATATAGAGAACCCAGACCATGGGCATGAGCGTCATATCGAGCTTGCGAACAAGTCGCTTCTCAGCTCGCTTCCACTCAGAAGTTTCATGGTTGGGAATGCCCAGTTCAGACTGGCCGCCTTTGTGTTCGTGATCCTCATCAGCCATTTTAGCATGAACAGAGAGGTGATCGTCTTGAGGAATAGTGGAGGAAGTCTTTTCCATTGCCATGTTTGGATAGGCGGAACCAAGGACAGAAGAAGGTATTGTATAGGTAAGCTGTCGAGCTATGAAATGATCTGACTCTTCGATTGAGTAAAGAAAACAGATGTCTGGAGGTCAGGGATGTCCGGTTCATATACTTGTGTATGCCAGTACGTGAAGCCCCCTTTGTTCGTTCGTCCTTGTCCAGGTGGTTCCGTATCGGTCTGGAGAAAGGTGCGGGGCCCCAGACCGAAAGATCTGGGGTAACGGGGAAAGATTGGTGGCGCTCAAGGATGGAATCGATTGCTTGCTTGTTTATGGGCTATGTGAATAGACTTTGATATCGAACGCCGGTCGGAATGGGTGGTGGCGTGGTTGTGTCCGATCGGACAGAGTCATGTCCGATCGGCGATAACACTGGATCCGGATGCCAAAGGGCGATGGACCAGCCTTGGGAACAACATTTCAAGACTTGCAATACCTCAGTACTCATTCGAGTATATATTTCATCCCTTTCGCTCAAATAGACCGCTTAATATCAAGATCCCATCAACAAACAACTACTTCCCCAGTATTCACTATTAGATCAACTACAATTATGACTCAATCTAACGGCAACTCCAATGGCAATGCCAACGGGCACAATACCCCAATCTCCAACGCCACTAAGCTTCGTCAAAGACTTGAGTCTAATGACATCCTCGTTGCGCCTGGTGTTTATGAGGGCTTCAGCGCCCGCATTGCCCTTGAAGTGGGATTTGAGTGTCTCTATATGGTATGCAATCCACAAAGTCTTCACGTACTTCACCCTCTTTTACTGCTTGTACTCATCTGCTCTAGACTGGTGCTGGTACCGTCGCATCAAAGCTTGGCCAACCCGACCTTGGCTTCGCTTCCCTCAACGACATGCGCGAGCATGCCGAGATGATCGCCAACCTCGACACCTCCGTGCCCCTGATCGCCGATGCCGACACCGGTTACGGTGGCCCCAACATGGTAGCACGTACTGTTGCACAGTACCACCGCTCCGGCGTGGCCGGCCTACACATAGAGGACCAAATCCAGACCAAGCGATGTGGCCATCTCGGTGGAAAGGCTGTCGTTGATGTCGAAGTGTTTGAGCAGCGCATTGCTGCCGCCTACAAGACCCGCAAGGAGCTTGGTTCTGATATCGTTATTATTGCAAGGACCGACGCTCTGCAGACACATGGTTTTGATGAGGCAATTCGCAGACTCCAAGCTGCTGTCAAGGCTGGCGCTGACGTTGGTTTCCTCGAGGGAATCACCACTGAGGAGGAAGCTCGAGAGGTGTGCAAGATCATGGCCCCTACGCCCATGCTGCTCAACATGGTTGAGCATGGGGCAACGCCATCATGGACGCCTGAGCAGGCCAAAGAATTTGGCTTCAAAATTATTATCTTCCCGTTCGCCTCTATTGGCCCTGCTTATCAGGCCATCAAGGATGCCTTTATCAGGATCAAAGAGACGGGACAGACTGGTCTGGACGAAAAGTTCACCCCCAAGAAGTTGTTTACAATTGTAGGGTTGGAACAAGCGACGGCCTTGGATAATGCAGTGGGTGGAAGCTTGTATAGTAAGGTTTAAGGATTCTACGAATGTGGGATATCTCGGCATATACTGCTTGTTAGCAACGGTAACTAAATAACGGATGCTGTGGCCTTGATGTCTCTTTCTTGCAGCTCAGATTTCTGGATCAGTTTTGTACTTGTGTTATTTCCCTGTAATGCTGCCAGCAGTCGTCCGTCTTCTGACACTGTTTACATCTTCACGAGTGACTGTACACGATTATTGCAACTTGCCGTTACCTTAATCACGGACCAGTGTATGATATCGGTGTTTCTTAAGAAAATTGATTGAATGAATAGGGTAATTAACAAGAATCGTCCAAGCTTATACATGACTCTCGACGTCATACCAACCAAGTGACCTAATCTCGGGCTAATTTCCGCTTCCCCGCGCGCCGCATCGGACATGAAATATCTCCTCTCATTTTTTTTCCTTCATGCCAGCTCTGACTGAGCTTCAGCGCTTCCAAAACAACAAATAGGTTACTAGTAATCATTTAGACGTAATTCTTGCTCTCCAATCTGCCAATGGATACCATTGGAGACTCCCTACTCCCTGCGCAAACGCCTCGGCAGGCTGAGGATGAACCTGGACTTGACCGAACGAGAACCGGCGCCGATCATGCCGACAGAGCTTCCGGTCGGCGAAAGGCGTGTAATGAGTGTAAACAACAAAAAGTGTGTCGTTCCAGCGCGCCAATCCTTTACCCACATACTGACTTGATTATTTCTTTGTCAGCTGCGATGTGACCTTGCTTCTGGCCAGGGCGAGGAAACCCCGACCAGTTGTAGCCGGTGCAAGCGGCTTGGATTACGATGCAAGATTGATGATGGTTTCCGACGCACACGAAAAAGAAGGTAAATCACGAGAGAGTTCTTTTAACAATGATCAGAGCCAGAAGTCGCTTACCATGTTGGCCCCAAATCTCCTACGAGTCATAGACGCTGACTCCTGGTTATCATCACAGACGCTCAGTTGACCTGGAGAACGAAATACAGAGCCTACGAGATCAGCTACGAGCCAGCCAGAGTAACGCATCACCATCAACACGCGACACTGTCAACTGGCCAGCATCTATAGCTATCCCAGCTACTGATATCACATACGATGCATTGGATCAAACCAGTCCGAATATCACGCTCCCTTCAATTGGCGCTGACCCTACGTCCATGCCTGTGAACTCTCCAAGCGCAACCACGGACACAGCAAAACATAGTGATCTACCTGGGTTGACCACTCGCCCCAGCGTTGACCAACCAGCCCAGCGTCGGCCGTCTTTCCTGACCATACCAGAACCCCGGACAGTCGGCAACGTTCTTCTTCAAGTGGAAGAGATTGACGAGCTGTTTAGCATGTACGTCGAAGAAGCAACATTCATCACCGGCTCAAATACAGACAGTTTCTTATAGACCACTAACGCGTAGCTTGCATCATATTCAGTTACATGAAATATAACCATCCGTTCCTCCCTCTGATCAATGAGAACAAGTCTCCTCATCAGTACTACGAAAGTTCCGAACTCCTTTTCTGGACCATCATGGCCATCGCAGCAAGACGCCAGAGATCACGACCAACGCTTGTTCCCAGGCTAGTCCGAAATGTGACAGACCTACTCTGGAGGACGTTGCGTTCCATGTCATATTCTTTATCGACCATACGTGCTCTAGCCCTTTTGTGCACGTGGCCTTTTCCTACAAGCAGTACCACGACAGATCCCACGTTTGTTCTTGTGGGCACGATGTTACAGATATGTACGCAGATGGGTCTACACCGAGCTTTCGATGCCCAAGATTTTGCAAAAGTCCCTGTGAGACTGGATCCATCCGAGTACACGGAATGGGTTAGAACATGGGAGGCATGCAATGTTATAGCAACGAGGTCAGTCGTTTAATGCGTGTACTGCTTGCTCATCGTTTGTGTTCTTGGGGGTTAAGCTGACTTTTGGATCACGGGACATGAAGCGTGAGTGTTGGCTGTGGTTTACCGCTATTTCTTCAAAATTACGACTCTCCTCTAGCAGCTCATATGACTTTCCCCCTAGTGGAATCGCCTTTCTACTTTCGCCTTCGCATAGAGCGGTTCAGACAACGAGTTTCATCGTCATTGACGTCGCCATTGCCTAAAGCCGGCGACTATACCTCGATGTCCGAGAGGCTCACAGTGTACCGTTTACTCGGTTCAGAGCTGGACGAGTTGGAACGTGAAACTTCTGGGGCATGCGGTAAGCATCATGACTTGACTATACATCTGTCACCGCCTCTGATTTGTCTCTCCAGATAACAGGGCCTGGTATCTTACGGCGGCAAGGCTTCATTTACAGGCGTTTTTTCTCTTTGACAATTCTGCACTGGACGGTTACAAGGACCGTATCATCACTCTCTACTCGACCGCCTGTCGCCTTGTTGAGATAAGCCAACAGAGCAACTCCCACTCATTAGGCTTCTTCGATTATTGTCCATTCTTCTGCTACCAGGTGTTCGTCAATGCCGCTTTCGTGATTCTTAAAATCATCACCAACGGATTTTTCAGCTCCATCCTCGACGAACGGATGGGCAAGATGCTTCTGGAGTCTTCCATTACCGCACTCCGGCAGATGAGCGTCGTCAATAATGATCTGCCTGCCCGTCTGGGTGACATCATCGGCTTCTTCTGCGCCCTACCTGACACTGCTGCTGTCGGAGGTGCAGGCCTCGAAGATCTGCAGTTGAGACAGGTAAGGAACAGGTTGAGTATGAGCGTGGTGTACGATTGTCTGTGGATATGGAGGAGGCATTTCCAAGTAGAAGAGACTGAGCGTGAGGGAAGTGGCAGTGCCCAAGATGAGTATTCTATCGATCCGAGACATTGGGCTTTACTAACTGCTGCAGCCACGTTCGGTGATCAACAATGAAGATATGCAGTCTCTCTTGGGTTTTAATTTCTCTCCTGGAATGAGTAACTTCTTAGATATGGAGCTTTTGCCCTGAATTCGGGCGGCCATCTATCTGCTGTATTTGTACGGTGTGGATGTTTGAAGAAGCTCATCATACTCACTGCCTCGCTTGTGTTTGCTCAGCAACCGTAGCTCTTGGTCAAGGTCTCAAGTGAAAGTTGCCACCGCAACATATATGCGTGTACGAGATCAAAGGGCATCTACGCACAATTTCATCGCCTAGGCTTTGAGGAACATGGACAGGCGGCCAAATCACGAATTGCTATTCTACTAACTACTAAGTCCACCTTAACAATTCGACTTAATAAGCCTAAAGAGCACCATTCCCGCACCAGATGTAGTCAATGCCGTCGGCTTGGCCAATTCGTCTACCGCAAGATGATCCAGGAAGGCATCTATTTGTATCGGCACGAGTAACTGCTTATAGAGTCGTTGAACGCGCCGTCGCCGTCAGGCAGGTTGGCATCTTCCTGGTTGGTGTACGATCAGAGCACGGGGCGCAGAGTGTAGACATTGGCTAAACTCGGACTCAAGGTATTGAATTTCGGTACTTCCGCAACTGATAAGTTCCCTGCAATGGCTATAATTCGCTAGGAACGTCAGCAATTTCAGTTTAACGGTCACTCAAGCGCCGCTGTGCCAGTAAATAATTTGCCTTCTCTAGTCATATCAATACAAGCGTTTGTGCCACGCATGTCCCATACCGCTGCATATCGCGAACATGTTATACGACACAAAGCGCGGAACGTGACGCTTGGAAGAACATTGATACTTACGTTTTTCGCAATTATTCGGATACATTTTTATATTATCATACCCCTGTCGAATCTCAATCTCAATCTTAAGCTTAGTCCCAGGTATTTCTTTACTGAAATCATTGTCTTGATCTATATCCTCGTCTCAGGGGCCAAGAAACAATTTCGAAATCATGCCCAATTTGTCAATGCTTACGGTCCGACTGTTCAGCCAAAGTAGGCCAAGATAAATCTGATGTTAACTGCAGTTCTGGATGTATCTAGAGAGGCTGGAACTTCTTGATTGAGAGCTGAAACAGATTTCTGAAAAACTGTCACCGAGGTGACCTTCAAAGGCACCTTTTGGACAGTCGATGATGCTAAGTAAGCCTTGTATTGTGTCTCTTCATATTTCTCCCAAAGATCACTAACTCGTATTGTTTATGTTTGAGAAACAAGTTTTCAAGGGCTGATAAAGGTTTCCATCTCAAGATGTTCGAGTATAGACCGAAACTTGCCAGAGCGACTCAGAAAATGATCTGGATCATCTGAATAGAGGATGTGACGAAGATCTCACAACCTATCGACCAGTTACATTGTGACAAATATTGATACATTTGGAACATATACGTATGTACTGGGATAAAGGTTCCTGATTTTTGACAGAACATATCTCGAATACAACTTGTGGTTCACTATTTATTTGAGAACATGTCCATCCCTGTTACGCGAGTTCTCTTCTCTACCGTGTCCATTGTCCACATACCGTGGCCTAAAGTTCATTGCGGTTTCAATGTCCAGAGGCTCTATGTCGATCTCGAGTAGCTTGAGCATCCATAAAATAGCCGCCCCGTAAGATTCTTTGCCGCCCATATGAGCTTCATTACGGAAGAATCTGCATTTATCAGCCAAGGGTTGGATTTTCATTCCCAGACAGTATCTAACTTACCTAGCTTCTTTTGGAGGACCATGCTCGAGACAAAGCAAGCTGTCGTCGATTGGAAACACGCTGTCTCTGTAACCCTAAGTGGAGGGAGAATATGTTTGATTAGCCTAATGCATGCATACCTTGACTCGCGCAAAAACAGGTTGAAACTCACATTGACTAGTAACAGACGAGCGCATTCCTTCTGATCCAGAGTTCCATCTTTGAGCAGAGAGAACTTGTCACTAACATTGGCGACAAGCTTTGCGACGTCTCCTTTGAATCCCCATTTCCATGCAAAGGCTTCGGAAGCACTGCGACAAGTTGAGTGAGCAATTGTTACTCTTGAATGGTAGCCTCACGTACCTGTGGGCAAATTCCCGTTGATCAATGTCCCTCAACCATTCGGGATCGAAACTATGGTGAGAGGCTCCTCCATGAGCAACAACCCCTAAGAACCTTGTATAGTGCTTATATGCAGCTCGGATGGCGTAGTACCCCCCAGTTGACAGACCCCAACCAACTACTTTTCGGCTGTCGATACCTTCGTGATCATCAATCCAATCCAACACACTCGACCATTGCCGATCAGGACTCAAGGGATCGTCTGCACGCGCAGGAGAGTCTCCGGTTCCAGGAACCTCGGCAAGAACCACCCCAACACCACATCGATGGAAAAGTCTGGCAAAGCAAGCCAGTTCAGGCCGCCAAGCATCCAGCCCACCCATTCCCAGAACGATGGGTACGGGGTGCTCCTTGCTTGCGCCATCTGGCAATGAAATCCAGACAGGAACACATTCCCCTTCACTATCAAGACCGTGTTTGTGCTGCACAAGTTCCTCCCGGATGGGTATTCCTTGCAGTTGAAGACCTCTTAAACACGCAACCTTGGATCTTTCCCAAGCATTACGTTGAGCATCGCTGAGGATGGCCGGGTATCGGGAGATGAACCAGACGTTGGAAGCACGGAGATAATACTCGGACGCCTTCCCGAACTGCCCTGTTTCTTCTGCAGCTAAAGCGAGATCAAACAATTTTGACGCATGGGGATCAAAAACCGAAGCAAAAGGCTGCCATTCATATGGCTCTTTGAAGCCAAGCTATAATGGAAGTTAAAATACACGAGCACAATGCCAATTGATGCATTGGTCCAACTCACTCTTGCTATCTCCTTTACAATGGGCTCGAAATCCTCTCGATTGGTGTACAAGAATGGGTAAATGCCATTTTGGGCCTGTGTAAACGGTCAACGATCAACTCAACTAAGTTGTCCCAGCCGACTTACACAGTGGCCCCAGTGAGTTTCCCATAACCGCACAAAGGATTCATGGTGGGGATACCTAGCGTTTAGGTTGTCCTGGATATAATATTTCCCTCCCGGAGCTGTCATGACTAAGGAAAGTCTCAGTTTGAAAGTGAAAGTACTGAAGAAAAAAACAGGTGCAAGTGTAACCGCGTCTTTATTTATAGACTATGCGAGAATTTCCTCATTTATAGCCCAATCTAATAAAGATTAGAATATTTCGGGATGACTCGGTCGACACTAATGCTATTACTGTGCCCGTTACTTAGCCAGCCCGAATCATCGGGCCGAACGAAGATGCCGAGATATGAAATTCGCCAGTTCAATAACCGAGAAGGCTACCCTCTTGCGTTAACAACACACTCAACACATTTGACTTATAGCATAGGGTCAGGCGTCCCTTGAAATCAAGTTCATAGTCAAAGCTACGGAGCGTATTAGTGAAAGAAATACATGGAGGCATAAAAGTAGTCAAAATGTTACCCCATTGCTAATTATCCTAGCGATGCTACACGTAATCGGCCTGTTCCCGTGCCCTCTTCGTCATAACTCTTGAGAGCATAAATGATGACTGAAACGTGCTCAAGTTCAACTGACAGTGCCTGCAAGATAGCTAAGCAATCTGTGGCGGGTAGAAGGCAAGAAAATCGAGGTCCCAGTCTCCAATGTCTTGAAAGTCAAGCATTCCAAAAATAAGTTCGTCATAGTTTTGTAACTGAGGCACATCGGTTTCGCTGCGTGTTGGAGAACCCTCGAAGCTGCCGTTGCCAGTCACCGTGTCATTCCTCGATCTCGGAGCTGGAGTCGATGGAGCTTCTCGAGTATGTGTACGTATCTGAGATCCATTGCCATCTTGCCGGTTGCTCAAAGGCTCAGGAAACTCGACATATGATAACGGCATACTCTCATCATCCTGGGCAGGGCTGTTGACTCCTGTAAGATTCAGCTCAACGTGATCCAAATCTGGTCGCGCGTCCGCTTCGCCATCAACTAGTGCAATTGGGAGTTCTCCGATTTTTTGTATTAGTTTCTGAGCCTATAGCAAATATATTGTGTTAGATTTTTAGGTCTGCAAGCGATCTTGTTGATGGTCGGCTTCCTACCATTGGTTCTAGAGTCTTCCAGTATGTTCCTACAATGCCTAAAACATGACAGGTGTCTCGGGCATACAGGGACAGTTGAGTTAAAGTACTCTCGGACTCTTTTTGAGAGTCAGGATGGCGACGGCAGCTGGACTTGAGCAACGTTAGAATCATAGACATCGCAACAAAACTGGCGAACGCCGTCAATGGACTGATCTTGGTTATATCGCATGGTGTCGAGATATAATTTCGGATCAGTCGACAGTGCTGAACGGCATGCTCAGCCACTATGGCTGCATTTGTCAGGCCATTGTTGGCCATTGTGGCAGTACTCTGACGATGTCCTGATAACAGAGATACGAGTGGACAGAGTACGACCATTTGGCAGAGATGGTAGAGTGAATGTAGATTGAGGAGTTTAGCATCACTCTTGACAGGATGGCCATCGTGTTGGCCGAAGGATAGAGGAATCTGCTGAGATTTATAGATAGTGGTTGCAGCCGCTGATAGTGCCGCAAGCTCTGGAACATCGGGGTTTCCAAGATCATTCTTTACTAGAATTTGAATTCGAGCCCTGATGGAAGAAATTATACAAGAATCTTAATAAAACAACAAGTTGAGCACGACTTACCAGATTCCAGTCAGTTTGAGAAACATTTGCATGGTGGACGATGCCTCCGATATGACTGGTCTATCACCATCATCGAGAGGTTTGCAATCCCAGTTCTTATCCATATACATCCTGGCAGGCAAACTATCACCGAAGCGTAAGTTCCCATCGATAATTGGAAGAGGGATGCCACAAGCCTCCTCCCAGGCATCTTTGGCGAAAGCTTTAGGGATTCCTGAGACACATATCGAGGTCCAGCATGTCCAAAAGCAGCATAGCTCGCGCTCTACTTCACTATACTTTCTAAACATCCCATCTTCTGGCGATTGAATGGAAGTAGATATACGGCTGGTACAGAGTGTGTAGGCGAGAACTAGCCAAAGTGATCATTAGTTGGACGATAGGGAGATTACAGAAGTTAATATCTGTTAGAGAAGCAAATACCTATATGAGTTTTAGCACGGGTCAGATCGGAAGTTGCGAACCAATATAACCCTAAGCATGATAATGCCTGGACAGTCTGTAGTGTTGGTCGGTCTGCTTTCATCAAGGCCTCTTCAGCCGCAGCATTGGCCCAAGCAAGGCCATTGCCAGCATATGATCTCAAGACAGTCAGTTCAGCTGGGGTTGTGTGAGAGGGCGCGCCATGCGGCAGCTGAGGAGATTTATGGGGTTGCAGGAATCTACGCTTTGATGAGCTAACAGATTCAGAAGTAGGCGAACAAAAATGCTGACTGACATGGTAGACAGGGCGAAGATGGCCCTGAGGAGGAACAAAGGGGCTTTGCCATCCATATATAACTCAAATAACTCACGTCTGTTAAATAAGAGCGGAGCATTATTCAATCGCTCGAAATATATTTCTAGAAGCCCCAAGCCAACTGCTCTAGGAGGGTCATCTTTCAACCTGGTAGTTATATCCAATGGTATCTAAAGGTGAAGCAATTAGTCTAGCATTTTGGAATGACACGTTCTCATACCTGTGTGGGGCAGTCCTGGGTGGTTAAATCTGCCTCAGCTTGCAGCCCAATGGTGGTCAGCGATTATCACGGCGGACCAAGACTTG
Source organism: Fusarium dimerum (assembly GCA_013623525.1). Classification (NCBI taxonomy): domain Eukaryota; kingdom Fungi; phylum Ascomycota; class Sordariomycetes; order Hypocreales; family Nectriaceae; genus Fusarium; species Fusarium dimerum. The sequence continues at coordinate 103,060 of JABGLY010000073.1, forward strand.
TAAAGATAGTAGCATTGTCATGTCAGTGGGAATGCTTACAATGGTCGAACGCTACCCGCGGTCGGTCCGGCCTTTCGGCACGGGCAGCAGACCGGCGGGCTGTCAGAGCCTTACGATCAGCTGGCTGGGGGTAGTGGCACGGGAAAGAAGACCGAACGCATCTTGAACATGCAGGTTTGACTCTACTGCACCGTAGCTGAAGAACGAGTAAGCCTTGTGATGGCGGCGAGTGTTTAGTTAAGAAGGTTTCTCTAATACCTTTTGTCGTCGACACCTTTCGCAGGCAGTACGTGAGAGCTGCGGCGGGCAACTTCTCGCCACAGGCGATGTCGAAGAAACCCCTTCCATTGGATGTATCAGATTCACAAAAGCACCTCTAGGCAGTATCTGGGAGTTGAACAAAGTCGGGAAGCAAGGTGCGTCGTAGGCCGAATGTGATGAGAATCCCCGAGTCATCCGGGCCGACCTTTATCACATGACCGAGCGGGATTGTGTCCGGCCCGAGCTTAATGTCTATTCAAATTGTTTTTAATTGGCTACCTAGTAGCTTTGCAATAATATGCTTCAACAGTTGGCAGTATTCAGGCACCTCCTAATAGAGACAGATACAGATACTCAAAGGCCAATGCATTAACACCACACTTTGAATTGACTATACACCCACTTGCATAGCATTCAAATCCATCGTTCAGCATCATGTCAACTGTTCAATTCCTAATTCCTCCAACTTACCCTCTTCAGTGGAAAATATTCTTTTCGGGATCTCCAGCATTGTCGATAATGTAAGAGAAAGTATATATAACAATCTAGAGAAATGCCCGGTCCTGATGAACATAGCCAAAACCGCGGCCAGGTGTCGCCCTAGGTGGCCATGTTCTAGGTCTCCAAATATTGATCCATAACGGCCTCAAATCGGATGAATGTGTCGAAAAAACGATCAAAACGGTTTGTCAATGCTTGTTCTTCGTCGTATTATATTGATCATCTCTGACTGCAGATTTGAAGTCAACGTCAAATGCGTTTGTCGGTTTTTCAGGATAACAGCGCGATAGATTCGTAAGTAGCTTTAAAAAGCGATTAGAAATTCTGGTCGTTCCTGTAGAAGAGGCCTGTTGCTAAGCATACAGGTATCATCGGGCAGTCGGATGTTAAAATCCATATCCCGATGTAAATTGGCATGTTTGTCGACCTTATGCGCCCCCTTGAACAACGTTGAGGCTGTAAGTTAGTCCGGTTGTATATACGTCCACAAAGGGTCGTTTTGTGTCTGATTGTGGTTCAGGTTGGGAGATTTGTAGGCCACAAGCAAGGTCTGTCAAACTTCTTCGAGATTTCTTTGTAGTACTATAGAAGAGCATCAACCGTTATTTGTAGCGGAAAAGACTACTTTCGACCTTGCGATATAATTCCTGAGTTGCCCAATTGATATCTCAGTACGTTTGAGGACAGATGTTTTACGTGAGTTTCTAGCTCCCTTGTCTGTACAAAAATCTACTAGTGAGTTTACATTTGAGGGCTCTTTACGAATATAGGCGGCAGTGGCCACTCCAAGTAGTTGTTGGGAAAGTTAGATGTCAAGCATTTTATTGGTCGCCTTTCCGGATGTTGGCGATGAAAGCGGCTCAAGCTGCGGACTATTGACTGGTGACCTTATCGACACAGGAACTCTTTCATCGTCAAGAGAGCAGATTGCTGGATTTGGACCTAATTTCAACCGAAACCGGCGATCTGGATGCCTTCAAGAAGAGACTGTGGGGGAAAGCAGCCCTTGACGCGGTCTAATAGATCACAGCTGGCTTTACTGGAAGATAGCAGGCCGTAAGATGAGTGGGTTTGGCCAGTTGTCCATCTTGATCGAACGACACAGATAAAGTCTTCAAGTGGCTCGGTCCTTCATCTCACTAGCTAAAGGAACGCTTGGATCAGTTTTAGATTCTCTTCGTGTTTCTTTAAACTTGAGCTTCCCCGTCAATCGCTCTTTTGCACGAATTGACTCAGATCTTCTAGGGACAACCTATTACCACATGCCCTAGTGCAGAGCCATGCGATTACATATCTACAAGGTCATAATCAGGTTTTGGTAGGCTAGGTTCAGCTCACAGCATTCCAGGAGAATGAATAGTTGGTTGGGAGAGGAACTTTCAAGAAAGTCAATCTAAAACATTCTGCGGGAGAGAAGAATATCCGAGAATAAAAGCGATTACTCACATTGAGAACAGCCGGCAAAGACAAAGATCACTTTTCTGATCTTACATCCCAAAGTCACGTCCCTGAACTAACTGAGACAATAGAATGAGCGCTGTCTATATGAATTGCAGCTCTATGAGCGACCTCATTTACATCATTGAGATTTAGGGATCCCCATCCCGCCATTATCATTTAGAGGGACAGGAAAGGCTCCGGTGGCATAACCCAGCTCAAATCCAGCGGACTTGCCCTCGTTAGCGTGAATTGTCCAAAAGTCTACTGGTTCATATCTGTCTTCTAAGTACATAGAAGCTCCCTCCTCATTGTCAGCTGTGTCGTGGTGTTTGATGGTAGGAAGTGGTTTGTTATTGAGCATCATGAGCTTAGTCTATGAAGCGAATATATAACAAACAGAATAACAAATGGCTTACTACAATGCCTGCATTAGAATAGAACTGGAATAAGAATATACGGACTAAAGCAACTAGTTTCTTATATCTTAATTTCTACAACTTTCTTTGTTGTTGACTTGTTGAATCAAGCATGAACCGTTCCTTTTCACTATCTCAACTATGGCTGTTTCTGTATGGACACGAAGAGCGTAAGGAGCTAAAAAATCCCCACTCAGGGGCCCTCGCCAAGGGTATCTATATTTAGCAGGTAACGTCATTCAACCCCTGATCCACTTGACGCTTTACCTAAGCCGGACGAGCTAAACCAAATAAGTTAAAGCTTGTGCATCAGGCAATTCCGCTATAAGACGAAGAAAATTTCCAAAAGAATTTCCTGTTTCTAATTCCTTGCCACTGGTTACTGTCAAGACTCAACTTCCATGTCATTTTACCACCCTTCCTTCACAACGCTAGCGTAACCACATGAGGCTATTTGCTTTGAATCTATCAAGTAGCCATGCGATCCTGGCGTACGCTATGGTATGCTACTCTTATACTTGCTCAGCAGGTCCTGGGAGACGAAGGCGTGTGGCATGATGCGCCATGGGTTAGAAGATACGACTGTGGTGAGCAACAGCGCAGGCCTTCTTCAGAGCCTACACCCTTCTGGATTGATAGCTTCCGTGGGGAGCTCAACACTCAAGGCGATTCGACCGAGTTAAACCTGGGTATTCTCACATTTTACAACTTGTCACTTGTTACTAAAGAAGAAATCGATGTCGCATCGTTCAAAAATTCACTCGAGTTTCAACTTCTTGGGCACCCCGTTGGTCAGTTACAGCAGTTTCGAAGTACATGTCCCCTGCCTGTGACGGATACCCTCACACCGTAAGTATCGATAGCAGATGCAGTCTGCTGTATATGCTAACATATCTACAGTCCTAATGGCAGTTTAGCCTGTACTTTTCACTTAACGTATACTTTTGATGGAACATATCACCTCCGTATGCTCACTTCGACCTTTCTTTTCAAGCGAACCGACGGCGCCGAGCTAGATTGTGGCATCGCAAAAATTATTCCAGACTTTGGAAAGACTATTTCAGCAACCTTGATATTCGTACCACTCAGCCTGTTCGCCCTTGTCACACTCTCATCTTTGCAAAAGCATCAGAGCGAGCTTGGCTTTCAGCCTACCTACGAGAACGGCGCCATTTCTGCTGGCGAAAGGATTCTTTGGGCCTCAGTCCTCGATATAACAAAGTACTTGCGACATCTGCAATTTATTTTCATATCGGCCTTCATGACATTAGATTACCCTGGATTCTATGTCCCGATAGTCAGCAAACTTGCCTGGACTTCGTTACTATACTGGACGGGACCAATCAGTCACGGTTACTCACATAAAGGAATTGACGGCGGCATGTATACAAGCAATTTTTCTTATGGAGCTGAATCCATGACTCAGGCTCTTGGATACCCAAACATGCTCAATACTCTAGCGAATTCTTGGATCAACCTCGGCATACTGATGGCCATTATCTTCTTCATTTCGTCATCGTTGTTTCTCCATGCATCGCGATCGACTCGAGGGGCCTCGTTGCCCTCTAGTACAATTATGAAAAAGGCCGCTGGAACGACTGTCGGCCTATCTCTATGCTTCTTTAGTGTCCCTCTGCTCTCCTACATGGCTTACGACTTGTTTCTCGTGGGTTATCTGCCGAATTATCGTATTGGCTTAGCCGTAATGATGTTACTCATTCTTATTTGGGCCAACTACTTTGCTACGCGCCTGATCGATGAACAATTACGGTACAAGCCAACTTCTGCATGCGATGACCCCGAGCAGCAGGACTCTCCTGCCCAGCACTTTGACAAGGCATGGAAGCTCATCCATCGTCACCTTCCACAATTATTACCGCTCATACAGGCAATTGGTATTGGCGGCCTACAGGGCTTCCCTATCGCACAATTGTCTCTAGTGGCAGTCGCAGAGGTTGTCCTTCTTCTCTTTCACCTGGAATTTAACGGAAATATGCGGTCATTTACTTCAACAAATACCTTTTGCTCTTTCATTCGCTTACTCACTATTGTGTTAAGCGTAACATTCATCCCGTCGATAACAGAAACAACTAAGCAGTGGATTGCCTATGTCATACTAGGTCTTCATGGATTACTTGTTTTGCCATACTTCTTCATCAGGTCTTGTTGGCAACTGTGCCAAGCAATGCAGAAGAGCAACGATAATTCGTCAGTGAACACGCTGAACGAAGGCAGTGAGAGATCGTTATCAACTCCTGTAAGCCAGTAAATTTCAGGCTGCGCTGCCCTTGGAAAGCACTAACTCAGAATCGATAGGCTCTCAGTATGGATGATATTCCGCCCTGCTCACCACGCAATCCCTCTCAATATCGTATGGATCTTAACGATGAACCTTTTTGGCAGTACCATAAGCAAGACCCATCATCATTTTACAGAAAACCTCGATTAAGAGCAGCAACACCTCTACATCACGCCCCTCCACAGAAGTCGATTTCAGACTCCCAACTTGCACTTGTACCTGCTAAGTCCGTCAATGAGTCAGAGTTTGACCTAAATACGGCACTTGCGCAAGTACCACCTAAAATCGGCGTGGACTACTCGTTTCGAGAGGCAGATCTTTTTTATAGAGTAACTGCAGGTGAGACGAGCCTCGGAACTATGCCCATTCCTGGTGCTTCATCTACTGCAGAAGAGGGTCAGCCAAGCAATAGCGGATTCCTAGGCAAATGCAAGCATAGGCTCTCCGCCGGCTTGAAACGCTACAAACCAAAGGAGCAAGAGAAAGGCTTCCATGTTGTACGACCGCCGAGGAATCTTTCATGAAGGAACTAAGAGTGGCCGGGCGACTCGGCGAAATTACACCAGAGGTCTTGTAAGAAAGAGCAAAGATACGTCATGAAGGCATTATGAGGAGCTCATAAGTAGAAGCTCATCGTGAACAACTAGCAGTACTTAGTCCTCATACCACTTATCGGATGCTTTGATCGAGGTGTACTGCTGTAATGTTTGAATTCCGTTTACAGCTAACAGAGAGAATTAGCATTACTATCTGAGACAATTTATCAAACTTCGATCGCGTCTTCACGAATATGTCATCCTATATGCAGTAGTGAATAGAATTATTGAGCTACAATCAAGTTAAGTTCAGATCGCTCAATGATTCAAGTGAGCACCTTAGGCTACTGTGATTGCTCGCTGGACTACTTATTCAAGATATGCCTTGCTACCTGACTGACACTTGCATCAATATTCTGTCAACTTCCCTCCTATATGTCATTCTCAACCTACCTTCATATTTGTGACATGCCGTTGCCTTTCCCAGGGGTCTCGGGGACAGCCTGTGGCTCATCCAGACCCTGTGGAAATGGCAGCGTGCTGTTAAGACTCTCAATCCTTCTCAGCATAAACTGGACTTGGCGATAAGCTACTGCGGCTTGAAACGCAGGAACCATATGGCCGGCTTGATTCACAACAGACCACGTAAGCCCCCTCTCAGTGTGATAAGTGCCAAGAACTCCTCTGCCGCTAGCGCCTTCCACCTCAGGGTTCGAGTGCTGAGGAACGAAGAGCGGGCTTTCTGGCATCGACTGGAAGCCCAGCTTCCCACCCCAAGTCGTATTTTGAATTGCCAGCAGTGTTGTATTGGACACAAGGATAAAGTCCATAATTCCATGAGATATCTGTACGTTATGGGTTGCATCGATGACATGTGGGATAGCATGCATTATCGACGGAACTGAATCGTCGTAACCATCGATGAATACATCGCCCTTTGAACAGAGAGACCAATCGGTATCCAGCGGTGCATTTATGGCACGCTTGACTTCATTGCGGTTGAAATATAGTTGCCTTCCCGGAGCGACGTAGAAGCCTGTCCAAGGCAACCCGAGAACGTCATCAGGAACCGGTAGTGTTTGTGTGATTTGGTACACGTTGAACCCTGGGTTGAGAGCCATAGCTTCGCTGAATACAATGTTGAATAGTGCGCATTCGTCCCGTATATCATCGCCTTCTTCGTTTATTCCAGGCATGTCTTTGATATCCGGCTGTGGGCCAGATGGGGGAAAAGACAAGTACTTGTCAATGAAGTCATCAAAACCGCAAGTCTTGGAGGCATCTGCAAGTGAAGCCATGAATGTTTCATTAAATGTCATGATGTTGGACCAGTGGTTGACATACTTTTTTATAGGCACGTGCTGGGTGGTAGCATCCGAGATCACAGGGTCATATATAAGCATGCCGTCCACATCAAAGTACTTGGTGTCGTTGCTGGCAAGCATGGCACTACTGATGTAGAGACAGTATAACCCGCTAAGCCACATTAGCAATCAATAATACATTTCGAGGGAGCTTGGATTAATCTATAATAGATTACTGACGCATATGATTCTCCTGCGAGATATATCTTATAGTCGTGTAGCCCGAAAACATCGACGAAGTTCTTCCAGAACCCCATAAACTGCGAAGCAATATCCTTCTCGCTTTTGGCGGTGATATTGCCACGTGAGAAGCCCGTGCCGATCGGTTGATCAATATAGACGACATTGCTGAGATGGTGCCAGCTCCAAGGGTTGCGAATAGGCTTGTACGTCCCGGTGGGCCAAAGAAAGGGACCATTCTCTTTCATCAGACCCTGTAAGGAAGAGCAACCCGGCTATCATTTGATCATTAACAACACCACAATACACTCATCCAAGGTAGACTTACACCCCCGTTTAACCAAATGATAATCTCTTTAGTCGCGGTAGCATTAGTTGTCGGAAAGAACCAAAAGTATAGTTCGCCATCATTGTCTCCATTGATAGGTAGTAATCCGGCGTACGACTCGCCAATATCGAAGTTCACGTCTGGAATGGCAGTCCCGTTCACAGAGAACACTAGAAACTGTCAGGTCATGGAGCAAGAATCTGGACTTGGTTAACATACCAACAGCATCAGAGCTATTATACCGACGCGGTACGGGTTTATATTCCGGAGTGTGAGGTTTCTGGGGCACTGCTCGTCGGTGGAGCTCGTCTCGAACGAGATTCATATGCGCCGCGGCATTACGAGCTGCCTCTACCGCTCCTAGCGATGATAGAATTCCGAGGATAACTGGCGTCAACCGCATGTTGGAAGGTTCGTTCGAAGAAGAAGGAGGAAGAGAAGGTAACAAATGGAAGATAGACGGTATGTTGACGCTTATCACAAGTAATAGGTCGTCTTGCATCGGAAGGCCATGGTCTCTATTAATAGATGCACGTGGTTATGAGCGTATGATGAGATTCTGTACAAACTTCGGAGATGGTCGTACTTGGATTCCGTTTACCTGATCATTTGCATGGATAACACGGGCTTATCTCGTATGTAGACATGACAATCGTATTCTGAAACATAGCTTAGAGTCGATCAGTTCGGAACGTATGAGGTCCTCATCGGCTCAACTCGGTATTGCATATTCACACTAATATACGACTAGTCCCTTAAGCAAGATTAACTATGGTTAAATATAGGAACAACCCTGTTAACAGGTTTTTCCTGACCCCAACTTTCAGCTACGGTTACTCTAACGGAAGACGTTATGGTTGAATGTTCTCTGGGAAGCCCCATAAGGAAATGGCCTCCTCCATTCTGTTTGCAGATTGTTAACTCGAAAGAACCACACAGCAAGGATATCACAGTACTCTTATCCTAGAGTTCAAAGTGCCGCGACACCCGAGCTAGATTGTATCCGAAGTCTTGGGCCACCAAGTGTCTATAAATAGGACATGAGAGTATGTCTTCACTTGACCTATGAGACTCCTCAATATTTATTCCCACGTTCAGTTGGCGGATAAATACCCCATTTCCCCCCGCCCCCCCAGAATACTACCTCTTTCTCCACCATCTTCAACATCATCAGTCACCTTCTATCCAACGTGATGGCACTGATGCGATTCGTCAGTACTTTGGTCTGGGCTGCTGCAGCGATACAGCCAGTATGTGCCACGCCTACCGTCGCTTCCAAAGACTCTACCAGTAGCTCTGGATCTATCATACATCGAGACACGTTTAGTCGATCTGCCGATAAGCAAGTCCGCGATTACTGGACAGCGGATCGAATCGCCAACATCGACCACGACCCGGCCGCGGATCATCCAGCTGTCATTCCTGCTGATGAGCGGTTCCGCGGTGTAGAGTTTGATGGATCGGAGACCCTCAAGTCGACCATTGGCCGCCTTTTTTCCACCTTGATTGATACAGACGGCACCGAAACGGACAGCAGCTGCACTGCAACTCTCGTGGAAGCCAAAAACAAGGCAACTATCATCACTGCAGCCCACTGCGTTAGTGACGGTGGTAACGCGAGCTTTACCAAGAACAACCTATGGATTCCCGGGTATCGGGATGGCAAAGCGCCACATGGCAAGTTCACGGTCAACACCATCATAATTTCTAGCTTGTGGGAGAAAGGAGATGTCTCTCGGCTTCAATACGACCATGCTTTCCTCGTTCTCAACCCGGACGTCAAGGGCCGATCTGCTGGTCAAATCCTTGGACGGGGCCAAGATATCGGTTTTGGCCGCCCATTGGCGACTCGCCGTTTTGTGTTTGGCTACCCCCGTTACGCTTCCCAGGTTCCACCCAACCCTCCCCAGCTAGGCAATCCCGCCTTTGTTGGGGAGCGATTGGCGTACTGCAATGGTACTGTTGTGAAATGGCAGTCGGGTCATGGGTTCACAGGTGTTTCATGCGCAATGGGTGGCGGTGCTAGCGGCGGGCCTCACATTCAGGATCTCAATCTCCGGACTGGTTTTGGCACCATTGTGGCCGTGAATAGTCTAAACGATGTGGTTGATGAGCATGGTGAAAACGTGGATTATCTATGGGGCTCACCTGTCACGGATCGCTCGACCGAACAGCTTTGCAGAGATGCGCAGGCAATCAAGCCTCAGTTCGGTCGACAGAAGTAGGCCTTTCCAACACCTGAAAAGGCCATGCATATGAAGATTAGTTATGCTATCTTCCCTACCATTAACTTCTTTTTCTACTTTTAAAAACGTTTTATAACCATATACTACTTACTAAAATACTATGCTGTGTAAGGCGTAAAAATAATACGCGTTGTGTTTGTAAATAATTTGTTGGTAATACTTAACGCGCATCGTTCTCCCACTGTAGATGAACTTCGCCGCCCGGCCATGGTAGGTAATGTTCCATTGGCGTTAGCAATATAAGTCATAACATAAATCTTCAGGAAGAACCACTTATAGCTTGTCTTCCGGGGTTCACCGCCTGGACAATTCCGCCTGGACAATTCCCGTTCACTAAGCGTTAAATGTCAACGTCGAGAATATTTTTCTGCCCCTAACTCTGTCGATCCAGTTGAGAACAAATTTCCCGTCATCCGCACATTTTATACACTCGATGCTCACTATAGCCATTGCCCCCTTGGTCGGATCATCTCTGATCACAACCTTGGCGAGACCGCCTAATTCGGCTCTGAATAGCATAGAATAGTGATATGCCACTCATGAGCAGACGCTAGCCCAGTTTTCCTTCTATTAGACAATTTGGACTACCCAGGGTCGACCCTCGTATTCCATTTAAGTCACCGTCGACCATTCCAAATCCATGATTGACAAGTCTGGCAGGTATACAATTTGTGGGCTAATGGAACGGCCCGGAGCTAAAGTGCCCGCCGAGACCGAAGCTCCTTAAAATGTAGTCAACTGTCCGAGTGCTAGCCTAACTAGCATGGGTCGACTGATGGCCGGGACATATCGGAATATTCGGTCTTTAAATTCTTAACTTACATTAAATTAAAACTAATGTAAGATAGCCGGACGTATGGATACGAACTACTAGCCTTTCCCCTTCGGCTAACTCTAGTAAGTGTCAATGTACCTTCTTAGATGGTCTTGTCTATGAGCAGGCGGAGATCTCGGACAATTGACCAGGCAATAAGCCGAATGCTTCGGCGCGCTGATATCCTACTCAGCGACACGGCTTGGAAGCCGGACCTACTATAATGCACTCTGTTCCATTCCTGTTTCCTGTCTCTACTCGCAAGTTTATATTCGCCATACTAAGCTTTTTGAGCCTAACTTGACTCTCATTAACGACATGGAGTGGCAACTAGCGAAGTTATACTTTCAATACTACTGGCTATTTGCGAAAAAAGTAGTTCAGGCTCCAGCTGAACGGTTGCGAACCGTCATTCATCAGTACACCTATCGATCGTCGAGAGACCCCCGGAATGTGGTTATCCTCGGTGGCTCCTTTGCTGGAGTGAACCTCGCACGGCACCTTATACATAGGTTGCCATCCGGATACCGAGTTGTACTCGTCGAACCAAATTCCCACATGCACTACGCTTTTGCATTCCCTCGAAATGCAGTTTTCTCTGGCCGTGAGCACCTGACCCAGATTCCATATCAAAACCTCGATCTCGGTGCGCCGGCTGGTATCTACCATCATGTCCAGGATCGAGCTTCCAGCGTAAACGATACACATGTTACCTTGGCTACCGAAGCTCCAATCAAGTACGATTACTTAGTCCTGGCGACGGGAGGCACCCAACCTTCTCCCACAAGACTTCAATCCACCTCGAAAGAAGATGCCATTGCAGAGCTACGAGGCTTTCAATCCAGAATCAACGATGCCGATCGAATTGCGGTCGTTGGTGGCGGGGCAGCAGGAATTCAATTGGTGACGGACATCAGATCCAGATACCCTCACAAGGACCTATCACTTATTCACTCGAGGCAACAATTACTGCCGAGATTTGGCCCCAAATTACACAGTTTTGTGGCCAACGCGTTGAAACAGATGAATATCAACGTCTTGTTGGGTGAAAGACCACGTTTGCCGGATAACGCTGGCATGACGGTTGAGAATACCGCCATCACTCTATCGACGGGCGAAAGCAGAGTCTGGGATCTAATTGTACGTAGCGTGGGCACGATCCCGCTTCCATTCTCGAGTTTTTCATCTGCGATATGCATACTAACCGTAAGATTCCGAGTTAGATACGCTGTACTGGATTTCGCCCAAACACAAGCATTCTTACTTCATACGCGCCACAAAGTATTGCGCCCAGCGGAGAAGTGTTAGTAAAACCAACCCTTCAGGTCAAGCACTGTCCGCAGGATAAGGGCAATATTTTTGCAATTGGTGATGTAGCTTTAACGGGTGGCCCCAAACAAGGTCGCGCTGCGATGGCGCAGGGCGACGTAGTTTCGAAAAACATCGTCTCCTTGATTAAAAATAGGACAAGGCTAGTGAGCTATCGCCCATCGCCTATTGAAGGTCTCCTACAGCTCACATTGGGAAAGGTAAGCTCTTCCAGGAATAGAAGACCCATCTACTAATATAAGTATATAGAACCTGGGAGTCATGTACATTCAAGACGGCGATTACGAATTCTTACAAGCGATAGAAGGTCCTCAAGATGCAAATAAACATATAAAGGAAGCGTGGGAAGCATTGCACGCTAAGTTCCCCGAGGAGGATGCCACTATAGCTTAAATTAAAAACTCCTATTAGATTGAGTTATTGATTATATCATAGCCATATTTGCAAATACAGCCTGTCGTTTTAATAGCGATACCCCTCAAGTAGTGGCTAGACGCCAAGAATGACTTTACCTTAGTAAATACTATAATTAAATCTGTTTATTACCTTTTTTATATATATATAAAAGGGCACTTGACTAATTACTAAAGTGAAGCTATTTACAAACATGCCAAATACCCTGAAGTTGATTTAAAAGCTGACTAATCTATCTGACTAATCACCAGACTGGCCTTTATCCCTTCGAGTGTGTTAAGGCTGCAAGAGGTTACTTTTCTATAAAAAGCGTAGTCAACCCAGTTGGATAATCCTGCAATATTTTGGCATGAGCACCGACTGGGTCTAGATAATCCATGACCTCTTTACAGTCTTCGCACACTCGAAGGGATAATATATTCCTTATCATTTCTTACATTTATTATGTCTATTAATGTATACACCAGCCTCTTTGCGAAACCGGGGAGGCTGATATGCTGAGTGGGGTAAACAAGCCCAATTTTAATTTCCTTATATTTTATACTGGGAGTAAGCACTAGCCATGTGCTGAAGGATTTTGCTATTACTACCATTCGTTTATCTCTTTCTTCTCTCTTTACTCTTTACTCTTTAGTCCTTTATAAGGGCTGTGCTGACATGGGTCCCTTCTTGGCAAGGTCTAGCAATTCCTTCCATTATGCATTAATGCCTGGCGTCTTCCGCTCTGCCCTGTCCACTATGTGAATTTTTCGCTACCCATGGAAAAGACAGAGCTCTTGGCAGCTGATCCTTCACAGCTCTAAGTAAGCCGCCACCAAATTTCATATCCATAAGAATACGGCCACGTCCCGACCCCAAGTCTACAGCTGTCCAGGAACAACATGGGAATCAACAACTAGAATCGCTTCCTATCTTTGGCAATGTCGTCCCTTGTCGATACGGGCGCCGTTAGAGAACATCTTCTCCCAGACCATGAAAAGCTCATCGAGAAACCTCAGTGTGCAACCGATGAGCGTGAGATTCAACAAACTGGCCACACAGACGCAGCCAAACCACAGCATCTCCAACGGTATTGGGCGCGAACCCTTGTCCTGATCTTCATTCCCTCCGTCATCACAGCCTGGTATGGCTTCATCTGGGCACATCTCGTATTAGGGATCGACAGTGATGGTGTTGCCAAGTACAGCACCTTCTCGGGGTCTTTAATCTACTACTCCTGGTTCATCATCGGTGTTTTTGGCTTGTCGTGGTCGCAGTATGGACTTGCCGGCGTCGAGGTCACTATGCTCCAGTCGCGATTCTGGAGGGCTCCCAATCTTGTCACGCTTTTGATGCACTCTGACACTACCTGGAGTAGTCCCTCGGGGTGGTTGAAAGCCATCTATCATCATGAGTTTCATCGACTATGGTGTTTGCTCGCCTTTCTAAGCATCCTCCCATTTATCGCCTTCCCATTGTCTGGCCTTGTCTTCGAGGTTGCCGATGGGCATATTAGGACATCAGACTACCCTTACGTAATAGGACGGAACTCAACCACATTCAATGCAAGAGTGGCTTCCAATGATGGGGCTGAATCTGCTTGGAAAATCGGACTGTCGCCACAAATCCCAGGCTTCGGAATCGTATACACTCCTCCAGGCGTCGATAGAACTGAACATTCTAGTCTTCAACAAGTGCCGAATATTCTGCCCCTGACAAAGCCCGTTCCGGACATGTTCCTCGCATCGCAAAGTAAGGTTCCAGTGTCGGGTAGAACATGGGGCCTTCGGGTTAAGTACAACTGCTCAGCCGTTCGTGAAGCCTCTGAATTCACAGTTCTGAGCGAGAAGCCTGCGTCTATCTATTCATCGACAGAACATCTCGATAAGGCCAAACAGCCAACCGTCAAGCTGCGGACCCCTTCAGGCTATACGATTCAAATCTTTAACAGCAGTGGTACGCCTGATAATATCAACATGTGGTCATACTCCGAATTGGGGATGAGCATTCCAACGACTTTGGCGGCTAAGTACGAGACACCTAACTTGTATGACGTTCCCAACGACATCACCGAGTCAATGGTCGTAGAATACGCATTATGGCAGCTTCAATTCCGCGGCTACTACGACGAAGAAGACACAACCTATCCCTTTAACCGTACCCTTGGCCCAGTTGTCGAAGGAATGGGAAATCCCTTTGTCAAACTGAAGAATAATAAGCTTGCTACCAACAATACTTTCTTCAAGATCCGAGGTGGCGAGAATTTCACGGCTCTTGAACCCGGTGGAACGCCGGCCACGCTCAATGCCTCGATTACCGACCTCCGCGAATTGCTGGATACAACACAGTTAACCGATTATCAACTTAGCAAGTATCCAGAGCCTGTCCTAGATGTGGCGGAACCCATCGGTGTCCGCTGTGTTGTATCTTCAGGCGTCGGAATGGCAACACTTGACGGCACAACATCAACCTTCAGCGACTTCGAGAGAATTGATCCTGACCATGTCACTGGTGGATCGAGTAGCGTTTTCGGCCATACCACTCAGAGAATGCTTTCTGGGACGAGATTTGCCGACTTCCATCGGACCAGCCACTTGCCGCGCGAGGTGCCGCATGGCAGTTTATGGAGATACCAGGGTTATGTCACCTCGGATGGGTTGTTACGATCCGTGATGCTCGCATACGGCATGGATGCACTCGGACTTATGTACAGCGTTTCAACTGGCTTTGAAGAGGGATGGACGAATACAAATCTGACGTCTTCGCGAGAGGGGAAGATCTTAGGCATTGCATCGCTGATACCAGGAACGGAGGCTGGGTATCTAGTTCTCATACTCTTTTGTCTCTGGTCGGGAATTTCCGTTGTTCTGGGTGTGTTATACGGGTTCCAAAAAAGGGCCTCAGACAAGTTAGATGGCTACAGGATGTTCAGACAGGGTGCCGCTATGTCGGAGGATCTCAAGCACAACGACGAGTTCTTGAGCGGACAGACATTTTACAACAATAAGACATTCAAGACACTTCCTGGTAGCTAGTTGAATTTTTATTAGGAACTGAGTATTATTATTCTCGCTATTCAGTATTCTTATAATAGAGATTACCAGTAAACTTATAATACATAAAGCTTATTGAACATTATATAAGCTATCATATGTCTCGTTATCCACGTCTTGTTCATGCTTATTCACCGTTTTGAAAGAGAGACAGTAGTACAGTCAAGTTAACTTAGGGTTTTAACTTAAATATATTTATAACTAACTAAAGCTCTTTTATTAGGTTATTTTTTAAGATTTTTATAGCTTATATATATAATAATAAAAGATAGAAAGAGATAAAAAGAGATAAAAAGAAAAATAAAAATAAAAGATAAAAAGATATATAGGGATAAAAAAGTAACTTTTTAACTTAAATATACTAATAAAAGGCTTAAAATAGGCTTAAAATAACCCTAAAACTTCCTATATTTAAATAAGAAATATATAGTCTTTATAAGGTGTTACGACCCTCGCGGTTATATCACATGCGCCCTATATTTCTTATTTAATATCCTTAGACTAAGAACTACTTAATTAATGCTAAGGAAGCCTAATTAGTCCTAATTATAATAGTTTAAGATTCTA